>JAVCKS010000021.1:48699-64209 GCA_032273685.1 Pteraster tesselatus | reverse complement strand
CTCTTACGTCGTGAAATGGATCCATTATTATTTTATTATTATGACTCTTAATAATATTGTTGTGGTTGAATATAAAATTGTTAGTATTGCCTTTTGATTCAGATTCAAGCACGACTGCAAATACTCTAAACAATTAGAAGTAATTAGGTGGTACATTTCTCAACGTAAGAGGGGACACCGTCAGAAATTGGTACCCTAATTTATGGAAACACCCACATATGAAAATTGCCTCGGAGTTAGGGCAATAAATTGGGTTTACCTGGATGATATGTGACCTGACCTGACGTGATGTTACCTGACCTGACTTAGTCTGACCTGACCTGACTTAGTCTGACCTGACTTAGTCTGACCTGACCTGACTTAGTCTGACTGGACCTGACTTAGTCTGACTGGACCTGACTTAGTCTGACCTGACCTGACTTAGTCTGACCTGACCTGACTTAGTCTGACCTGACCTGACTTAGTCTGACCTGACCTGACCTGACTTAGTCTGACCTGACCTGACCTGACTTAGTCTGACCTGACCTGACTTGACTTAGTCTGACCTGACCTGACTTGATCTGACTGGTTACAGATTGATTTACAACTCATTATTGCTGCATTTTACCCAAAATGGTTTCACATTTGTAATTTGTCATTGCAGGGTTTTCTCTATTCAACTCGCTACTTCCAGAACCAAGCCTATTATATGGATTTTCCAGTCATACAGCAGTTAAAGTTCTTCCAAGTCAAGGCACACATGTGGCGCAGTCTCTATGGCAGCCTCATCTACACTGTCCGCTCTGCCAGTTGCTTTTACGTACTCTTTTACATATTTGGTAAGATAAAGTATAACGCTGCTTTCCTGGTCCTAAAACCATTGGCAAGTATACTCTCGACAGGACTTGCCTTGACCCAGAACCATTGATGAGTTAGCATGCTTGCCTTAGAAATATTGGTGAGTGTTCTCAACAGCGTGTGCTTACGTTGTCCAAGAACCAGCACATGCTCACACTTTATTGTCAGGTGTACGCTACGGCATGTGGTGGTAACATGTGGTAATAGAGCGGCACCCCACCAGCGAGCATGCTTGGTGGTTGAGTGGTTAAGACGTCTGCACTAAAAAGCAGGTAGTCGTGGGTTTCGATCCCCCCCTGATTTGTCAAATGGTGCTCAAGTTACCAGTTGCTAATGTGCACTGGGTGTAAAGTACGAGTATGTATTGACCAACCAATTTAGTAAAAAAAAACAAATCTATTCTCTAAATTGTTATTGGGGTTGATGTTGTGTGTCTCCACTTTGCTCTAATGTCCAGGTTCCGCACCCAAATTTTGGCTATTGTCCAATCTGTCCCTGTCCGAGTCCTCGGTACCCGTGGATTCCATCGCCGGTCTCCTTGACATCACCCTCCTGTGGAATATGGTGATGACTGGGGCAGTCGTTATCCACCTGTGGGGAACGTCACTGTTCTTGTTCAAGACATTTACCACCGAGGTAACAATAATGAAATAACTTCTATGCCTAGTTTAACTCTTGGACACCTTATCTTGGCTAAATTACTGATATCACTTAAAACCTAAGAAACGAATCAGTCTACTTAATATTGCAGGTATAGTAAAGTACTTAAGAGGCATCTTGGTGATTTGGGGTACAACTTTACGATACAAATGGTAAAATTTTGGTGCTTTTGGGCATCTATGTGCTACTGCAATCGTACAATTGGGGGGCTTAGTGGGTTAATCAACCGCCCAGCACCACAAACAAGGCATCATATTCTCCAGCAGGTTTACCAATTTCCCGTCGAGTCGTTCATCAGCGGTAAAGAGGAACGTTGCCTGCACAAGGCACTTAACGAGAGAAGTAATAACCTGGTCAAGTACTTGGCCTACCAGGACCTCAGCTTGTTGGCCGAACACGGACCGGAACGTAGAAAACATGTGTATTCACTCAGCCAGCCAGGTAAACCATCAGGGACTGACAAGTTCCCCACCTCGCGTGGAGGTAGTAGGTTTTGCGCTGGGGCTAAGTTTGGGTAATAATGTCAATAATGTCGAATATCATAAACCAGAACTGAAAAACCTGGTGTATTCTTCTAAAAGAATATCGTGTTTCCATTCAATGGCGATACCGCAAACTGTTATAGTGAATTACGGGCATGAATCAAAATCAAAAGATTGCAATGACGTATTGCATAAGTATCATAAAAAATAAATAGACATTCTTTACATAAATAGATACGTATCATGGTATATACATGTACTTGACAGTGGTCATGTTTTCTGTGGGTCAAGTTTGCTGTGGGCGAGCTTGCTAAGGGCAAGTTTGCTGTGGGCGAGGTTACTGTGGGCGACCGGACTTGTTTAATCTGTGTTATTCTCATCTTGTCTTTTAGGTGGCCACCCACAGAACTGGGCCCGCATCAGCAGTTGTTGCCTGGAGCTGCTGGACTCGTTAACCCATCGGCTGACGTCTCACCAGGAGCTGATTGCTAACGGTCTCTCACGGCAGAAGCAGGAGCTTCAGAGTCACGCCAAAGAGGATGTCATCCCATTGCCCGGATGGGATGACTATGGAGACCAGACAAAGCAAGGTTTGGGTAGGACAAAAGGGGGGATATTAACTCTTTGACTACCAAATTTACAATTAATAGTTACAAATGAATAATAAGCTGATGTATCTAACAATCTATTTCATTGGTTGTAAGAAATAGTAGCTAGTCACAAGACCAATCATAGGTCATTTTATACATATTTTATATCGGCTTTGCGGCTCATGGTAAGCAAAGAGTTAAAAGTATCCTGTATCCAGTGATTAGGATTCTTAAGATTCCTAATGTATGCATCCTCTTATTTCACTCCCATAGTCTGCTACGTCCTAAATTGTGCATGGGTCTTAGGTTCGGAAAAGTCTTCCCATAGTCATAAAAAAATGTAAACAGAAAAGGCCATAAATTGTGTGCGGTTTATAGTCACACGAGAGCTCGCGTCAGAAACATATCCTAAAAAACATTTTAGGAAAGAAACTACAAATTTGTGTTTTGTTATACTGCTGTGGGCTTATGTATAAACAACTTCATAATTTGGGAAAAAGACTGCTCATATATATGTATGTGACCCGCTCTGCAAAAAATGTTTCACACATCGCAAAATCTTTATTTGAGTTTTATTACCGTATAATTTATTTACACACATTAAAACCTAGTTCTAAACATGGTGGTATTGCACCCTTTCCAATCATACATGTATATACTTAAAATAAAGTTTTTGGCAACATGCAACTCATATGTGACCCATAATATGTGATTATGAGAAAATGTTATTATCGATTATTTCAGTTATACATACGGCTGGAAAGAGCACTTTTTCAGCTTCATTTTGATATAAGTTGGACATTTATTGCATGTTGGGTTGAAACGTTATCATCCTTTGAACAAACAATACTAGGTTTTGATTGGTCCAAATCTTCAGACATATTATACTAAAAGTTTCACGACATGTGACTCATTTTTGCAGGGGGTCACATAAGAGTAAACCTGTCACCAACTGAACAAGTGCTATTTTTTATCGTGAATTTCCAAACTGGAAGCCAGTTTTTGGATTTTACCTTACTTCTGATGATAAACTTGTCTCAAATTATATTCTCATGAGAAATCTGAAAGGGTACTATACTTTTACATTTGTTTTCGTTATTGGGTGAAGTTTATAATTCTTATTTCATGGTGGACTTTATGTCTTGTTTAAGCTCTGTAAACGTGAACTGTTTGTTGAACCTCTGATTGCTACAACTGTATGTACCATTAGAAAGCTCTGTTTTTTAGTGAATCTGTACAAAATTCTTCCCCACAGATTTGAGCGCTCTGGCGTGCACTTTCAGGGGGAACCGAGGACCGTATCTTCGCAGTTCAATTGCCTCGCCAATCACCCCTGTCCCGGCCTCTGCCCCCAGCATCTACGACCCCGCCCTCAGCCCTGCTGTGGAAGTTCCCCATGGGCTGGGCCGGGGCGTGGCAGTATCGGGGACGGGTGGTGTTTACGACGTTGGCAGCTTCGATAAGGAAAGCACACGCTATGCCACGCCCCAATTCGGCTACGGAAAGTTGAGCCGACAGCACATCCACGAAGGTGAACACGATTGCAACCTGGTACTCCTGCTCGATTTGTAACCGGCCTGTGCGACGAGAATACGTATAGAATGCTTCAGGCCTAGAACTGGGTTATCAATTTAGTAGATCCCACATGGAATGGCCGTTATTTATGAACGTGTCTATGCATCCGGTAGTGATTAACCAAATGAAAGGTTCTGCCCTGTACTTCTAATCAGACTTTCTCGGGGCCCCTATCTGAGTATCTTTGTCAGCAGAAAAGTGGAGAGCAGGGTAGCGGGTTCGTTTGTCTGTTGGAAGAAAGGAGGAAGAGAATGTGAAGGAAGCAATTGTGGTTTTAGCATGCGGCAATACTGCGAAGGAGGGAGGGGTGGGGGGGTGTAAACCTGGCACCGGCATTCGAACCCCCACATTCTGGTTACATTGCAACCGTGTAATACATTCTATACCACAGACCAGAGCGAGTGCTTAGCGGAGTTTGCCGACTCGCCCAAATGTAACATCTCGTCGTGGCAACACAGGTTAGCCTTCCTGAGACGGTGGCGTTTGGGTTCGTACCTGCTCAGTCCCCTCCCGGAAGCTGTCAGTCGTGATCTGTTTGCCAACGTGCAGTTGCACATTTGGGCCAGTGAAGGTACATTGCATTCCTTATTTTTTTCCGTCTATTTTTGTGGAAGTTAAACAAAGCTTTATCAATGGGTTTGTGGGTTACAACATATATTTTGGTTCTTGTTAGAACCTATAGATTGTTTTTAAATGTTTCAGCCAGTCTGCTCTAGTCGAATTTGTTGGTTATACCGAGTACCATGCATTTTGGTTCTTGTTAGAACCTATAGATAGTTTATCAATGTTTCGGCCAGTGTGCTCCAGCCATATTTGTGCGATACACCATGTATCTTTGTTCTTATTAGAATCTAGTTTCTGAATGTTTCAGTCAGCGTGCTCTAGTCATCTTCAGATATGTGGGTAACACCATTTATTTTGGTTCTTGGTACAAATTTAAGAGTTTCTCAATGGTAAAATCATTTTTCCCTCATAGGAGCTTCCCTTCAATCTTTGAAATGAAATATTTGTTTCCACTTTTTTCTTTTCTTGCCTTCTTCAGCTCTGTCATCTTTAGTGACTGCCTCCTACCGTGAAGACACCTACGGAGTTGTCCAGGGAACCCTGTCTGATGTCTTAGTGTGCATGCTGGCCCTGCATTGCGTAAGTTTTTCTGGGTTTTCGGTCCATACCTGACCTTGTGGGTTCGCCTAAAATTCTTCCGGTGCTTTCCTTTCCTTTTCTTAGGAAACTACTTCATCTTCTCTTAAAGAGTAGCCCGAGTATTAACGAATGAGTGCATAAGTAACACTTGCTAATGCTGGCAGTACTGAATGTAATATCGGTTACAAATGTGTTTATATTATTTTGCCGTTTTATTTTTACTTGGATCCCCCCCCTCTCCTATTTAATTGGTGTGATTCTTCCTCTGGCCCCCTTTTTGCATCAAGGCTCTTGAGAAACACTTCAAACTGCCCACCTCCCTGTCCAGGAGAAACCCCAGCGACTTCAGACCCGCCCACCCCGGACCTGTCAATGCCAGTGACCGCCTGCAATTTGGCCTCAGATCGACGGTGACGACGTCATTACACCGCATGGTGGCGATGTTCGGACCCCACCTCAAGTAAGGCTAAACACTGATACCTATAGTCCAGATAGCCAGCTTGTACTAGGCCCTTCCTGCTATGATTACGAACGTTATGGTTAAGTAGCTTCCGTCCTGTAGATCGTGGGGACATCATTTTGCTATTTTATACATGCCCCATCGCTATAAAGAACTTCCCTGAAGACATTTAGTCACTCCTCATCTCCTACCAGAAATCCTGTATTTATCCCTAATTACTAATGCACAAACACTGCATCATGTCTATGCTTAACCAAAGACCGGTTTTAGAAATGTGTAGATATATGTGATTGTCCTTTTTTGTACTACTTAGGAAGATCCCATTGGCACCAGAGTACAAGGAAAAGCTGATACAATTCATGGAATATAAGCAGTGAAATATGACAAAACACCACCAAAGAAGAATTCCGACACAGAACTTGTCATTCTTGTAGAGCCTGCGTACTGTAAGGGTGCATGTAGAGATAAGGATGCATCGGACAGCTGGGTAATGGATTTGAACTCTATAGTCATGTACAGAAATATTGTACAGTGGAGTACCTTAATGATGGTATGAAGTATTTGCCAATGGAGGGTTATACTGTAGGTTATGCAAGATTATGCTATAAATACTACGTGCTAAACTTGTATGATTAAATTGCTGTAACGTTTACGGTAGGCTAATATTACCACTGAACCAGCTGCCGGCTTTTGATGTAATGGTTAAAGAACTTTCTTTCCCTACCACTATTATAGTACAAATTTACCTAGATTTTTTCGTAGTAAACTAGGCCAAACAAGTTCTGTCACCAGTAGGACTGTGACATGAGGGGATATTTGTTGTTAAATATAAATAAACGTTTACCTGAACATATCAACAGAATAAATCTAGAGCTTGCCTGAGTTTGTGATCACATGCTTCACTGAATACAAGGGCAACAAAGGAGCATGGGGTCTGAATGAAAAATAAACCTAGACACCACACTCCTTTAATTGTGCTGGTTTTCAGTGAAGCATGGAATCATAAAATTCAGTTGAGCCCTATTCTTCTAAAAGTTGGTTGTGTTTTTCCCTTAGACCTTTATTCCTGGAGACCGAACTTGTTTGGCCTAGGTTATATGTAAATTTAGATAAAAATCCCCAGTAGTATTTGAATCCATACCCTCCACTTATATAGTAGGCAATAATTCATTCAAAAGTTTGGGTGAAAGCTATATGGTATAGTAAACGATATGTGGCATTATTAATTTTAGCTCGGTAGGTTAAAATTGCAAATAGAACATGTTTTTTTTCAAAGCAAAGTACATATAATCAAACAAAACCTTGGACAGAAACAAGGTTAACACTTTGTATTTGTTTTCCGTGCTTTGTGTTATGAAAAAATTGCATAGGCGAGCTAATTATGGTGTAAACTATAAACGTTAGTGTCTGTAATAATTTGTGTTAGCTCGATGTAGGTAACATTAAAGCAGAATAAATTTTCGGGAAATCCCAGTGGAAATCTTACAAATAAACTTAATAAACCTGTTGGTCAATTTAAATTGACCTCACCACACGTACCTCCCCCCCCCCCAACCCGGAGCCACACCCTCATATCCCACCTCGGCACCCACCCCTCGGCACCCCACCAGCCAAGTGGTGGGTTAAAAACAGTGTCAACCATCTCCACATGGAGGATACTGCGTTTCATTGCATCCCACAATTATTTCCCCATCAGTCGGCCGGCCGGTCGGCCGGGCGCCTTCTGATTTCTAAACGACTTGCTGCTCACCACCCACAAACCCTCTCCATTCCGGTCCCTCCGTCACGTAATAAATTGTCCAATATAAACCCATGGAGGTAACCACGTTTTCTAGAGTTATTCAACCGCCCAGAAACTGTTTCTGAAAATCGATAATCCATAAAATCATTAGGTCATTATTTCACCACCCGCATTGATATTGTACGTACGCGACGACGGCCGCTATGATTTCGTCGCGTCATATCATACATTAAACGTATGCAAATTGCGTAGCCTAGAGGTTGTCGTTTTTCTTCCAATAAACCGGAGTACGCCCATATCCTTCCACTTAGCAACGCACTATTTTTTAAATTAACCTCAAATGTTTAATAATTCCATTCGCACTAGCCACGTTTTATCAACAGAAATGTATATATATATTTAATTTGAATTTTATTGGAAACGAAAATCAGTGATTTGATGAGGTTATTTGGTTGAAACAAGGTGCAGGGAGCGGCCATTGGCGGATGTATTATCGTTGATGTGTAGTGGCGAGGTTTAGCAACTGTTGCCTTGAGAATAAACGCCATAGCCACCGTAGTCCTGGCGACTGTTACCCGCCAACTACAAGGTAATTTTCCCTTTTGATTAGTTGATGTAGGGGTTTGTCTGTAGACTGGACGAACAAACTGCACATTCTGGTTCTGTTTTAGGTGCTTTTCTTTGCGTATTTGTGCAAAAATATTGGACAAATGCTTGGAGATTTTAGACACAGGATTTCCACGAAAGCGTTCCAAAATGGCGATTTTGCGCGGGGTGTTTTCTAACGTGTGCAATTCGCAGTTTGTTCGGGTCTAGGAATTGACACAAGTTGCGGCCCGAGAAAGTAGCATAATGACATAACCACGAATGCCTAGCGCAAGCTTATTCTTCAGTTGTATTTTTTTGTGACTTTTCTTTTTCATTTTTCTTGTTGAGTAACACGGTTGCTCATTTAAGTGAAAGACAAAATGTTGGTATTTGATGTTCTAAAAATCTAAGCCTAAGGCTAGGGCTTAGGCCTATTGCCATTTGGTAATTTTTGGATCCGTTCAAATTCATCTTTGTCGTGGAAGAGTTTTTGTATTTTGTAATGAATTTTGCTGGTTTGAGCCTAGTCAAGACTCCTTTGGTTTTATTCGGCCCTAGCTTAGTTTAAATTATGTATTGCCTCAGGTGATCAGACCATCCTCACTTCCATTATCCATATATATCATATTAGTGTTTCCTCATCCTTCATCCATGGTTCAATCATTCATTTAGGTACATGTAGGTCTACAGTAGGCGTAGGTATAAACTCTAATAATAATGTGATTCAGCTTGGAATTCTCGCCTAGTAGTAGTGGTAGTAGCACTAGTACTACAAAGACATGCTATATTTGCTAACTTAAAACAAAGTTATTATTTTGCCGTGAAACCACCACTTCCAACCACACTATGTAGTCTCTCATTCGTGTCGTTTTCTGCTCCTGTTACTTTTGGGGTTGTGCTTAAAAGGATTAGGGTCAGGGTTAGGGCTAGGGCTAGGGCTAGGGTTAGGGCTAGGGATAGATTTACCCAAGCTGCATGCTATTATTTCTGTCCCATAAGGGTATTAACGGCTGCGCCTCAGACTAAGATGAAGTTGCGCAGGCGCGTTCGCGACGCTACTGCACCGGTTCACAGGGATTGCGCATGTGCAGAGGCATTCACGCCAAAATAGCGGTTTCGCATCGAAACCGGTTCACGGCAAAATATCCACTGCGTAAGTTAAACAAAAATCATAATTTCTTTTAAATATACAAATTCACATCGTCATTAATTGAGTATGCAGCATGTGTAAATTGTATTTGCAATGATTAATGTCATGGTGACCATTGATTTGTAATTGTATCTTAATATAATAATTACTTGCCTCACAATTAATTGAAAGGTCTGTGGTGTCTTGTCTGATGTCTGGTCAATGTGTGCTTGTGGTGTGCAGGTCCTCCGACATGCATTAATTCAAGGCAGTCTCTTGTTCCTTAGAAGTTACATGCTGGCATATGGGTAAACCTTACTTTGGAACAATTTTTAATTAAAAAAAAAGACTGCCAAGCTCGATGGCTGAATTTTGATATTGTCTGTTTATGTATTGAAATTTGTTTTTTTATTTTGTTTGATGCAACTCCGGAAAATAATATTGTACAGTGTACATGTATGTTTATGGGAAGTCAGGTGATAGTCAACTAGTAATTTCCTCGACTTCTGCCCTTCACCTCTAATGTCCCACTGTTCAAATCCCAGTTGATTGGGTTTTTGGTCCCCACCAAACCTTGTGGGTTTTATCCACAAGAAACTTGCAGGGTTTTCTCTCCCACTGCTAAAATGGTAACTTCAGATTTCTTCTAAGTTCTAGCTTAAGTTATTATTAGAAGCTGCTGTGATGGGTTTCCTAATTTGTGGGGCTAAGTTTTATTTCACTCCCATCTTCCTATGATACAGACTTAATGGTAATGGGAAGGTGGTAAAAGAAATATCAACTCACTTCTCGCGAAGTAATACACATTAATGAATAGATTAATGTGCTGAACAGTGCAAATTGTGAACTCCATGTACATTTTGTCTGTGCAACAATTTTGTGAAACAAAACCTAAACTAAATCGGAAAACCACATTTAGGGCCTCCATGTCTCAGTGTTGTCTATTTAACATTCAGCCAGTTGAACTCTGCTCATTTCCTTTTCCTCCTTGGAAAAAGGAATTGTCACATTGTTCCAATTCCAGAAGCTATCTGTATTAATACATCTGGTTTTTTTTCTATTAATAGATTTAGCAGGAAATCCATAGAAATGAGCAATAACACATTTGTTTTTATGAAAGGAGCAGAAATCAAGTTATTTATAAGACATTTTTAGCTGCTATTCCAGCTGAAAAATACAGTATTCATTTGCTGTGCTCACTCTGTTCCTAAAATTTGAATTGTTATACCTTCTTTTATAAATAACTAGTTGTGATCTTATCTAAATTTTATTCTAATTTGTAATTATTATTCTGGGTGGATGAGTTTGCCCGGTACTGGTAATTGACTTGAAAGGCCAGGTCTACCTGGGTGAAACAGGATTGTTACGCACAATAGACTTTTAGAACATACTCTGTCCGCTAATTAAAATCGACCCACTATATTGCAAAGCAATACACATGGTGCCCCTGCTATATCGTGCATACATGTACATGGATGTATGTTTACTGCATGTTTGTGTTACTATACATTGAATGTACATGTACATACCGTATGTACATGTACAGCGTGTTATACACTATGTACACGTGAGTACAAATGGAATTGATCCGGTTTCATACAATACAGTTAGGGGAAACTTAATCCGTTCCCAAGTCTGTTACACTGTACTATTATAAAGAGCGTATACTTTTGTGTCTAATGTAGTAGATAAAATAAGTTACAGATTGAGAAAAATACTAATGAAGCTCTTATTTTACTTTGTGTTTTTTTTTTTGGCTGAAAGAATTGGGAAAATAAATTATTTTGGAAAATGTTGCCAGGTGCCCCTACTTCAAAGGAATTAGTTCCATTGGTGCCTTTCTAACTTGCCTCGATGCCCTAAAATAATGAGCTCCCACCTAAGGCAACACGTCCTGTGCCCTAAAATCAAAAATTTGAGGTTTAAGTGTTATCCATGTACCAAACAAACCTTACTTATTAATCTGCCAATGCATAATGTAACACACAGTTAATTACAGGGTATGCTGTAATTTTGCCGTAATATCTGATCCTCGCTATACCCGACCACATGTAAAAACATTTAAGCAAATGCATTATACATGTACATGCTAGAATAAGATGTTTACCTTATATGTGAAAACACTCATAAAGTACTCTTGCATTTACATTATTTTATTTAATACATGTTGAACATTTGATGAATGAGTAAGAAACAAATGGAGGAATAGGTTTTTAAAATAAATCCCGACTTGCAAAGACGACGAATGACGGATGCTATATTAATGCACGTACTTACGTATGTAACACAGGCCTTGCAAATTGTAGACTTATGAGCAGTTTAATGAGTTGCAATTATTGGTCTTTTTTTATTATTGCCATGCTTGTTGCGAACATTTAACCTCGCTGTAAACAAGTTATTCTCTAAACGGACTGCAAAATTAACTTGTTAAAACCGTTTATTTTTGTATGCAAATACACACAGTTCAGTCAGGACCAAGATATTTTCTTGTTATATATCCAAGCTTTATATTTAGAGAGTCAACTGTATGTTGCTTTTAATTTCCTTGTGTAACAATTGTTTCTGTTGTCGCAGTTCATTTCACTTACCGTAAATAAGGTGTGACACTGCTACAAGAAGTTTAGTATTCTGGTCCCTAAATAGCCAAAAAATAATAAGAAGAATTCCTGTGCACTGTAAACTTCATGTTAGAATTGCATTATAACTGAATAAGTGCCCCTCTAACAACATGAAGTTGTAGTTTTTATTTTATTTTTTCCAGTCAAATGTGCGATTCGAGGCTCAAATCTGCAAATTTCACAATATGAGATAGTGTTGGTGTTTGGATTTGACCATATACTTTTTGTTTGTTGTTAAAGGCAGCTTCTTCTAAATCTGGCACAACAAAGAACACTGACTTGATTTAAATACCAACCAATTTCGCTATGCTTGACAAGTTGTGCGATGTTGTTGAATTTTGGAATGTGTGAATAAACGTTGACTTTGTACCCTTTATTCCTCCGCATCGCCTGCTCCTATTTGTTTCAATGGAACCCATTCACAGTTTTCATTTTGGGCAGTGCAATAACTTTGATCTACGACTAACAGTGGGACCGATCCCAGAATATGTTGTTTTTCCACTTGAGAATCCAATCTGTTTCCATAGTAAACACAAGCATTTGTCTCTGGTTTCCAGGCAACACTAACGGCCTAGCAAAATATGCTGCTCTTTCTGGTCCCGTTATTAAAACTTGAGGGTGGCAGAAAACCATTGCACTACTAACAATCTCTGAAAAGAGGAGATGAGACTCTTGGAAACAGGAATATGCATGTGTGGTGGATCTGTATAATTAGTGTAGTTGATGTATTCGATGTTGTAGTCTAACAAAGTTAGCAAAGGAGACAGTGAGAAGTGTCATATGACTTGGTCTGGCATTAGGACTAATTGCTAATATTTTCAAAGTCCAAATCGTGAAAAAGAAGTACAGTGTAACTACAGTAGTTGTATTATAGCAATCAATAACAATATATTTGACCTGTCACCACAAACCAGGATGAAGTTGCTATTTTTCAGTATCATTATAGAAAATTTGAAAGGTTAATCGATTTTTAAATTTTGTACTATTTTAGATGCTAAACCTATATTTTAGTATTTCCTAAATGTTATCTTGAATAATATATCTTGTAAAAAATCTAGTTTTACAGAAAAGATGTATACATTTTCCAGTATTGCATCATTTGGTGCAGTTAATATTATTGAAGTCTGTTTTCTGGTAATTATAATATTTATGCAATGTGCAATCCAGTTTGATTTTCAGGCAAGAGATTTTTGTATTACCTTAGTTGGTGTTGAGGATCTGTCTGTGTTTAGAAACAATTTTTTTTCCCAATGGTTCTCAGATTTTCTGGTGTAATTTTATTATTTTAATTCTTTTTTCTACTTGGAGAAGTTACACAACAGACTTGATTTATATTTTTTTTTAAATGTAATTATCGACATATTTCTCACAAAGCTCCAAAATTTGTATTTATTTGAAAAAAGCTATAAAAAAAACCAAAACAAGTAACCAAGTCTAACAACTTTCAAGTGAAACCTGTAAACTAACACTAGCACTATCAAAAGAACATAGTGCAACTCACTTTTATTGTAATCAAAGCCACTGTTATGCTACCGTAAGCACGGGGCATGAAATGTTGTTATGACTTTTTGTTTAAATATAGATTGCAGTACTATGTTCACTAGATAGCGGACTGCCAGTAAAAGTGGGTGTCAACCACTTTTTGGCTAGGGGATACACTTTTTAACTTAGTGTCAAACATGCAAATAAAATATAGTCAGTAGGTGTAGTATCTATGGAGTCTCAGGAGTGCTATCCAGAAGAGAAAAAAAAAGCATGGTGTACGTGTAAGGTAATCACACAATACATGTACCGATATATTATTATAAGGTGTAATGTACAGAGCCTTGCTCTGCTCGTTTTTTGGGTGTTTACTGATAATTTAATACAATTTTCTTTCTCTTAATTTCAACCGTTCTCTTTTTCTTAGTGATCAGAGGGCAATTAAAACCACAAAGGTGCAACCAAAAGGAAGGTCAAGATGCAAGCGATCAGCTCCACGACGCAGCAGTCCCAGATCTCTGCCCCTACCATCATCACCACACACCAGACACATAACCAGCCCAGTACGCAGACAATACAAGCCCAGCAATTTGTACAAGTCGCAGGTAAAGTTACTTTACCTTATCCTTCTGCACATTTGACCCCTCCACTCCCCTGACTCCCCTCTGCCCGCCTGACTCCCCTCCACTCCCCTGACTTTCCTCTGCCTGCCTGACTCCCCTCCGCCCACCTGACTCCCCTCCGCCCGCTTATGTGGTAGTTCTTTTTAATGTTGCTCTCTTTCACCCAGCTCCAGTGTCAGAACCGGTCAAAGATGTTCCATCGGCTGGCACTACAGTCACCCTCCAGACCATACCGGTCAGTCAGGCCTCCCAGCAGCAGCAACAGCAACAGGCGACCCCCAGTGGCCTTTATCAAGGACACATGCAGTACGTAGACGGCACTGATCACACCAGTTCCATCTATGCTAACGGCGCTATGTGAGCTTTCATTATCAGATCATAATGCATGCTGGCCTCCCTCTCCCTTCCCATTCCCTACTGCTGTTCAGTTCTTTCTCATTCCTCTGCCATTTTAACACATGTTTGTTCTGTCGGGATAGCAGTAAAATGTCAGATGGAAAGTTTTTGCTGAAGTTTTAGGGTTTTGATATAGTTTTGAATTAAAAATAAAAACGTAATTCCCATTGGCACTTGTTGTTCAATACTCCTGTCTGAAACAATTGTTGGGGTTCTATACATGAAGATTTTTTGGCTTTTTTTGTCATGGAAGGGAGGGGGAGATTTTAAAAATTACAATATTCTACGGAAAACCTCAAAAACATTAACCAACCTCATATCTGTTACTCAACAAGCCAGAGACACCATTTTTTTCAATTACATCCTAAAATATCTCAGTAAAAGATTTTGGAAATGGTACTAAAATATTCACGTCTAGGCAAAATTACCAATAGCCTCTTATTTTCTTAGTGTTTGTAGCCAATCGCCACAAAGAAACGTAAATATAATACTTGGCAGAGGCTAAACCAGAGTCTAAACCAGCCCATCTATTCCTTTTGTCCATATGGGACCTTGCCGTGTCATGGCATGTGTGTGTACTCATATCGCAGTGACCCCTTCTATTTGTTTCTGTTTGTCTGTTGTCATTTTGATTAACTTTATCCCCAAACCTCCAAGTTTTCATGTCAATTTTTTGAATACTTTAAAAAAAAATTAATAACCTTCTTTTTTTTTGCTGTGCTATTTTTTTCCATCGGCATTATCAGATATTTTATTAGATATGTTTTCACGCCACATAGTTCATTCTCATACATTTTCCATTCGATAGAAATTTATAGCTTAAGAATGTGTGCATGTGATTGGGTCCCCTTTGGTTCGTGGAATTAATACTAATACTGTAATAGTAATAAGCCACTTTGAAATGACAACTGCACATGTTGCTGGGCGATCAACAAGGTGATATAAACACGACCCGAAGATGCACTTGAGTCTATGCGTAAACTGGGAACTAAATAATAGCATTCTAGGATTTCACATCATGTGCAATAATGGGAAGATAATTGCATAGAATGAAAATATTATTTCATTTGATATGAATGAAAACTTTCAGATCTACATACGCGTTACTAACTCTGTGAACTTGGACCATCGTCCCCCATTGTGCTCTTGCTGCCATTACTCCGGGACTATTGCTTTAAAATTTATT
>JAVCKS010000020.1:282967-297607 GCA_032273685.1 Pteraster tesselatus | reverse complement strand
GAGGAGGGGGGGTTGGGGAGGCGGGGGTTGGGGTGGGGGAGGGGGGGGGGGGTTGGGGGTGGGGGAGGGGGCTAGGGCCACACGCAGCAAACATCCACATCTGCATATGTGACAGGCTACACACTAAATGTTCCTGTACTCAAGAACCACGTTCTTTTGACTACTATGCTCTGGGCTTCAGCTCTACGATGCCACGTGCCACAGAAAACGCTCTGGATCCGTTTCAGTGAAAGCTTGGCTTACTAGCACTAGCACTACTGGGTAGTCAAAGTGGCACACATAGTACACACCAGTCACAAGAGGTACAGCCATATCTTGTACACCTGCTACTACATGTACCATAATTATATACATGTATGCCATATCACCATGTTTAGAAGGAAATCAATAAATATTGGTCATGTTGAAAGTAAGCTTACTCTTTGTTTTGATAATAAAATAAAACCAAGCTAATAAAAACATGAACATTGCGTGAACAAAAAAAAACCAGTACAACCTCTTCTAGAAGAAGTAGAATTCAATTAAATAAGACTAGAAAATCGAGGCATTATATAAAAAGTATGTTAATTTCTGCCTGGTCAAGGACACTATTTTAAACAATGATCCGTTAAAGTTTGGCAAAGCCAGTTTTAAACAAGAGCATGGAAGAAATAATCTCAAAACTACACAGTGCATACTGATAGGTCTACTTCATACGGTAAAACAATATCCATGATTTTTTTCACATTTGATTGAAATATGTACTGTATAAATAATTTTTTTAAAATATTTACAACTTTTCTCTGTTATAAATGTGTGTCGGTATTAGCTCACAATTCCGTCGTCATACATGTACAATCTTCCTTGCATTTTAAAACCCCTAAAAATACTAATTGTTTTAATAATATATACATTGTACTTGCCCGACACGGGATATCCGATAGACCAGGCAAAGGTGTAAACAGTTTATTATATAATCGCTCTTGCAGATATGCATGAATTTTCAACACACAAGCAATTCAGCACACTTGCGAGCAAACACTTAAACGTTTACTGAAATAGAAATTATGTTTCGCTCTTCGAATGTATCTCTGTTTTAAACATACAACGTCGGAGTAATTTTCTCCTAAGAAGAGTTCTAAGCGATATTTGCTTGTGTCACGATGAGTGCGTCGTGTCTACCTCTGCACCGCCTTAAAATGTCCCTTAAATATCCCGCACCACAACACACGTCTACGTCATCCAAGGAAAATCGTATGTGCTGCGTGTTGTGGATAATTCTTGCGACGACGTAGAGCGTTATTGTGTTGCAGTGATGCGGTTTATGGACGATTTGGTTTTGGAGGCGGGGCAGAGGGAGACGCATGAGCACTCCTAAACACAAGCAAATGTCTGCTTTTAAAATCTTCTTAAAATGATACCGACTTTGTGTGTATAGACAATCATTCAAAGAGACAAATTATACCTATTTCAGTAGATTTTTACAGGAGGAACTGAAGCACTGGTATAAATCTGAATGAAAAAAAAACCTTGAATATTTGTCAGTTATAATGAAAACAATTTAGTGACTTAATTGGAACAAAATCTGTTCCACGATATCAACATCCAATTGTGTATAGGTCGATAAGTCACTTGAAGTGGTACATACTGGTGGTATTTTACCAAATAGAAAAATATATATACCCAAGGTGGTTTTTTTAATTATTAATATGTATGCAAGTGCTTCAGTTCCCATTTAGGTCTGGTATACAGTAAACGGATGGCAAAACAGTAATAATTCCAACACAGTTAAAAAATAGCATTACTTTACACTCTTACAAATTCAGTAAAATATACACCAACACATGTGTAGTGTTAAACAAAGACAGTACAGTTACAGTATACACGGTAAAATAGACAGGGCCCTTGGTCCAAAATAAAACAGTCAAATCGCTTCTTGTGAAATGGACCTCTGCTAAAACGAACATAGGTCTCTTGTGTGTTCTTGACAGACAAAAAATGACCACCAAACAAGAAACTAGAAGGACGTTGGTTCCGCATGACGTGTCAGGATAATACATGTACATAATTATGCATGTACACCCAAGAAAGTGAATGGTACTGAAACGGAATTTCACACTTGCTGCACTAGTTGGCAGTGAAGCAGGGCGAAAATTGATCTTTGACACAACAGAGTCGGCCCGTTTTGACATTTCGTGGCAACGGTCGGATAAATGTTTACAAACGTCTGTTGGGGGACCAAGGACCCTTGTTTTTGTTTGTCGTGTAAAAAGGGATTTTGAGGCAAAAGAAAATTTTGGCAGTGGACTAAAGTTAATTGTACAAGAATGACACAACGTATTGGTACTAAAAGGCACAAAATTATGACGATACCAATACATTCGGATCCGGGGAGATATTTGGCAAATACATGCACAATTCACACGAAAATTTATTTTGCTATATTGACGCCACAATTTTGGGGGTGGGCCACCCCATAAAAATTTCAATTTATATTACATTCACAGTGTAATTAAATGTTTGTACAATGTATATACTTTTAAACCAGAGATCTTCAATTACATGTGGCAATAAATGCCACATTCGGAGAATAACACGGTGGCGAGCTACTCGTTTGGTTGACAAGAAAAATATTCTAATCGTGGGCCTTATTCCAGACAAGGTTAACATTAACTAATGCAAATATACATGTACGTGTGCAACTTTCCAAGCCTTCCTTATCGTATCGGTTGCGCTCTGAAATACATGTAGTCGTGTTCCTACGTCATGTAATCTTCAGTGGTTTATTTGTATCGCTTATTTATAAAGGCCACTTCAGTCCTTGGTCCCCCAAACACGTGTGAAATGATGGACCTCTACTAAAAACGAAGATGGGGCCCTGGTGCATTTTTGACCGAACAAAACCAACGTTGTAAAGTACTGTAAGTACATGTGCGAAACGCTATGACCAAGAATCTTGATTCCGCAGGAAGTATTACGCATGCGCGAAGAGGATGTACCATCTAGAAGGGGAATGGTAATCTGCACAGACTAAATGGCAATTCCACACATGCTGTGTGGATAGCAGTGAAGCTGAGCGAAAACAACAATATTGACACATTTGGCACAAAATAGTTCGCGTGGCTCGATGGTTTCTTTGAAGGTTTTTGTCGTTGGACAGGTCGAATACATGTTCAATAACGACCGTTGTGAAAAACATCGGTCGCTCAAGAACAAGGACCCTAGTTTGTGTTTGTCGTACAAAAAAGGGCTTTATAGAGAGAAAGAGATTCACCTACATCTGCGGTATAGAAATGAACGAAGGACAAGTGTCGTTGGGTTTAACAACGATATATTTTAGGAGTGCAGTGTGAAACGATTCCGGTCGAAATCCCTGTCCGGCCGGTGATCTCGGCATGTGTAAAAGATGGACATAGAGTGAATTATTTTCAACTGAAATATTCGTGTACGACGTTTTTTATATGATGAGTATTTATGCATGAAGAGTTATGCACCAATAAGTTAAAATCGGGAAAATGATCCCTTGAAAAGTTTATCTTGTCACAATAAATCACTATTCTATTTGAGGGGTGTATCAAAGCTGTTCATATTAATTTAAAAAGTTCGAGGAAAATTGAACACCTCATGTTAAAATCCGGGATAACATCTTATTCTGACTTTGTATGCAGACAGTTAAAGTAATAGTAAAGGCACGTGTTTTATTTAGCAATATCACTAAGGTAATTAAAGTTGCTAAGTAAAACAATCAAAAACATGTTGCTTTCATCACAAAAACAACATGCCACTGTAGGCAGGACGTCATCCTCGTATCACGCATGCCTTTGACAGGAGAACGCCCTCCACCACCCGTGATTTTTCCCTACTAACTATTTGACACTGGAAGGTGACGGTAAAATTTCTTTCTTTTTTAAGTTCTGTGGCATATGCAGTTTTAGGCCAGTCGCGGTAATTTATTTTGACAATTACAAATATTTTTTGGCAAAATAATAATTTAGCCTATGGATCATAAAGCACCACTGGATTGGAACTAACCACCTCGTAAACTGTATTCCCCACGTTGCTTCTCAGATAATTCGCTACAGGGTGTACTACCCCATGTAGCGCATGCGTAGTACGAGGATGTCGCCCTGTATACATTCCTCTTGGACGCTGTACTCGACATCCCATAAGACTGCGTAAACCAACGCATTCTCTGAAAAAGACTTGTTCTAATGGCAGAACGTATGCGGTGGGCATTGGGGTAAACGCCAAACTCCACTACGGTATTGAAGTACGGTCTAATATTAATATTTCAAGTGGTGTTGGATATGTCACCTTTGACCCCCCGCTCCACCGGACAGAAACAAATTAAAATGGGGAATTCAGGACGTGCACATTTATTGATTCAAATGGGTGTCCAGAATCATATTCAAAAGATTCAACGTCGGCCTTTTCTAACACTTTAACATCAAATCTACACCAATAACTTAGCTGTAAATGTCATGTACGGTAAGTCACTGGTCGACAACTTTTGATGTGTTTTAAAAATAGCATATTACAAAAATTATAATTACACATGACTGTATTAACATATATTATAGTTAATTCAATTTTTAGAAGGAAAATGGGACGTTTTAAAATCTGTAAAATCAATACTACATTTAGTTTAAATTTTATAGGGGGTTGAAATTGTATAGTTTCCAATGAAATTTGAATTGTATCAATACCTGTAGTACAATACAATTGGCCAATACAATTCACAAATAAAACGTTGCAATATACACATCAGCACATAAATGGAAATGTTGCCAATGAAATAAAAATATAATATTATAAATACATGCACATGTACAACTTCCATATTTAGATCACTCCGAAAAAAAAAGCATGCATATTACTGGTTTGGCATACGGGCAACTTCTTTCCAGGCGATTTTTTTAAATAAAATGTTTGTGAAGAACATGTACACAACAGCACATTCCAGTTGACGGGGGGGAAAAAGGTCCGTTTCTGCTTTTAAATACCGTTTTGGGCTTTTAAATTGACTTATAGGACCAATTCCACACATCAAAGTCCATTGCTTTTCTGATAAGGGCCATCTAAGAGTATGTACATAAACATGTACATGTACGTGTATGTACATGTACATGGGTATAGACTTAATTAATCATTAATTTGATTCCATCCAATTAATTGCCCGATTGATTGGATACAATTAATGGCTGATAGATTTTCTGTATGGCCAAGGAAAAGCCAAAAATATTTGTTTTTGTCTGAAAGATACATTGTATGTAAGTTTTCTATATATATATATGCTGTAGGCCTAGTATTTGTTTTGAAATACTTGTTTTGGGATTTTACCTGTGAAATAAATGAGATGAAAAGAAATAAATTCAATCTGTAGTACAATATACATGTATATATGTACATGTACATTAATCTGTAATACCGGTACATGTCATATAACATGTCATATAACATGCCATATAACATGTCATATAACATGCCATATAACATGCCATATAACATGTCATACAACATATCATGTCACCGGTGACATCGATACCCATACCCACAGGCATCTTTTGTCCCCCATGGTTTGTCTAATAAAATGTGCACATGTCACATGTACATGTACCTTCCACAAAAATATTTATGTTTGTGTAGTGTAGGGATGTACATGCAAATGCACGGAAATATGTAGTAAATACCATATCGATGATCATATCGCGTACGAGTACTGCGTACAATACTGCAAACGCGTACTGCATTTGCGGTTAGTACATTGTGGAATTTCTAAGATGTTTTCCACGAAATCAATCCCACAATCGTTTGCGCATGTGATTGCGAAAAGGCGTATTGCCCGACAAGATGGCAGTCGTATGTCTACTGAAATGATAAGCCTGAAGAATAATGAAAATTATTTCTAACGGCTTAAAATTAACTACCTCCGTGCACTAACAGTACATACCTAAAGGAAACCCACAGTGAATGATTTACATCAGTAAGCAGCTACAAGCGCGTGATTTCAAGCCTGCACCAAACTTGTAATGTTGACAACTGCATGTACTACAACCCACCATGATGCCGGGAATTTGGCACACTTCTGTCCGAAAATTGTATCTATAATTGATTTACTAATTTCATTTGTCTACTTTGACTACTGCTACCTAATTTTTTTTCTGTAAAGCTGTGTCTAAAATGTAAATTGCCATTTCTGAAGGTTCTTCACAAGTTTGGTGCACGCTGCTCAGTGGGTCGATTTTTGTATATCAATACATCAAATTGAAACCTAAACTGGTGTGCATACAGCTGTGTGATGTAAATCATTGACTATTGATTCCCTCTCAAAGAAACAAGTGACTACCCACGAGATTGCAATTATTTGATGGGCTCAAAACTGCACAACTTACTTATCGGTAATCAAAATTTCAAATGTGGCTTTGGAATTGAGAATTGACTTCAGTTTTTCAATGTGAATGGCAGGTAAATGTAGCCCCAAATAAAACTTCAACACAGTGTGCAAATAGTAACTAGTACTATTCAGCCTGCCTACATATGGTATGTGTAT
Organism: Pteraster tesselatus; assembly: GCA_032273685.1. Classification (NCBI taxonomy): domain Eukaryota; kingdom Metazoa; phylum Echinodermata; class Asteroidea; order Velatida; family Pterasteridae; genus Pteraster; species Pteraster tesselatus. The sequence goes on along the minus strand of JAVCKS010000020.1, from coordinate 291,078 downwards.
ATTATAAAGCTTTTAAAATCTCTTATCGTGCATGATCATAGGGAATTATAAAATAATTGCACCCAATTTATTCATTCGTGTCTAGAAGACAAACTTGTTCATATTTGGCTTGTGAACATGGATACTCATGAAATAACCACCAGTTTATCATTGTAACATTCTCCCCTGAATACCTGAATATCCGAACGGTCCAAGTACATGTGACAAGAAAAAAAAGAAAAAATACTGCGGATAGCACCATGGAAATTTGGGTTCTGATAAAGTTGTGTGTTTGGGCAAGTGTTCCATAATAGATCTACAGTACATATACAAGAGGTATAGTTGTTTTTGCAAAAGCACATACATGTACACTGTAGGGAGAGGATTGGCTTCTTTTTAAAAATGTGTTTTTTTTTGTCCTTTACATTAGGATATGCCCACGTGAAGGCAACATTTTCCAATATTTAACGCAGCTTGTCAAAGATTTGGACTTTGGCTCTTTTCATATTCAGGTAATCAATTGGTTACCAAATATTTTATAATATAATATTTACAAGAGATTAAAAAGGACCAAACGTTGAATGGAAATGAGATCCCATTGGCATACTCACTTTAAACGGCCGGCCATCAGGTGCCGAGCTTTGCGACAATAAATTATCAATCCGCATATTATTACCGAATGGCTGCGGATGTCTCGGGTTGCCGCGAAGGGTAGTTATGCCATCATCTATTGGTAGTGAGGGGTTGCCATGAAGATGCATGGTGGGTGGCAGCCCCAGTGATGGTTCATTACAGTGGCTTGGCTGTGAATGCTGGTCATTGAAGAGGTTATAGTTGAACGGTGGCGGAACACTAACCCCGCCACCGATTGGAGTCGTTTTCCCTACATTGAAACTGTGTCCAGTTTGGTGCTCTGTGAAGACAGGGAAGTTGGGTATTGTGCTAGGTCTACCAGGGCCAAACATGGCATTAAATGGGGCACCGATTTCCGAATCACTGCGGTTCTGGTGTGTTTTGTTGGATTGCGAAGGACTGGGAAGTATTGGCCCGGGTAAGTGCGGCAGATAGGTAGGCAATTCATTACCTCGTAATCTACGTGAAGTGGGTGGGGATAGGCTGGACACAATAGAGGCATTAGTGGATGAAGTCGGAGTGTTCTGACTCTGAGTCATGTTACTGTTTGATGAGGAGAAGAGCGGTAAAAATGGCTCCGAGGAATCAGTCGTTCGCTGGGATGGGAAACCGGCCCAGCTGGATTGTTCTTGGCCTCCGCTAACATCCATGTGTCGCAAGGAATTGCCTTCAACATTTTGCCCTTGGCTTAAACTGTGAAAGAACTGCTCCGACGACTGAGCACTGCTACCACTGCTCCCCCGCTTTCGCCCTTTGGAGGAACCTTCATGGAACCGGGACCCACTCTGTGCACTGTCGAACTGTCGTTGTGGCTGCACATTCGGTAATGTTCTGTCCGCAAGGTTATTTGTCCGGCGCATCGTGTTAGCATGTGGTGACGACGACGACGTTGATGTCAGTGATTGATGTATGGAGCTGCGTGTGTTTGCCCCACTACTGCTGTGGTGAGTTTCCATGGACAAATTGGACTGGCGTTGTTGGTCCGGTGACTGCTGCATATGCAGAAGCCCATGGTGGTTTTGGTGGACGTTGGCACGCTTCGGAGGGTTACTCTGGGCAGGAGTATTGGCTATTCTCTTTACAGCTTGCTGTCCATGTTGTGGTCCAGTCTGCTGTTGCACGTGCATGGGTTGAACCTGCGAATTTACAAATTGTCCAGACTGGCCGATGTTTAATTGCGTATATGTCATACTCTTGTTTTGGGCATCTTGATTGTTATTTGGCCCCTGGGGAATCTCCCCTTGACTTATATAATTCGGCTGCGATTGAACCTGTCGCGTAGGAGTCATCGTCCGGCTCCGGTCTGCTCGGAGGTCATCAGCGATTGCGCTGGGCTCACTTGTCACCTGTTTCTGACTGTCGAACATGTTTAAATTAAACTCGATTGGTTCTGTAGGGTCGGTCGACTGGGCAAGAAAATCTCCAGGGCCACGGGCCGGCTGGAGGAAATTTTGAAAAGAATTTTGAAACGTGGCTTGGTTTTGCTGTTGGAAACTGAAACGCTTTGAATCATGATGTTGCTGTGACTGCTGCTGTTGTAGTGGTTGTTGCTGCTGTTGTTGCTGCTGTTGTTGCTGCTGTTGCTGCTGCTGTTGTTGCTGCTGCTGTTGCTGATGGTGATGCAGATTAACGATAGGTGATTGTCTGGGATTGTGCAGACTGCTGTCCCTTGTATCTTGGGTTATATGTTGACCCTGCTGGAGGTCATGAAATCCGGATGGAGAGGGGTGATCACTGGCACACGGCTGCATTGGGGAGCATTCTGCTTCAGAGTTACTGCGAACCGAATGACTAGAGCTATTGGAACCCCTGCGCGATAACTTTTTTGTCTTGGGCTTCTCTGCTACAGGAGGAGCAACTGGTGTCGTGTCTGGATGCATAGGCATTGAGAACTGAGGTGACATGTCAGTTGGTTGCGTATGCAGAGCTGAATTTTGCTGTATTGTAGGCATGCTATGGCTTCGTGTGACAGGCGTCTCACTTGCCGTCAATGAATACATCAGTGCTGCCGTCGAGCTGTCAGGTTTGGACTGAGTAGGTCGGCCATAACCATCATGATTTGAAGGATTCCACAGCGAGTGGACTTGTTGCTGAGACAATTGAGAGGTTGAGGTAATTGTGGACACTGGTGGGGTTTCACTGGTAGTTGTTCCACCAGCGAGCTTGTCCTTGAAATTTGACTTGTTCTCCCGGCGTTGAATAGTCATGACAAGCCCTGAATCTTTACGTCCGCTACGCTGTGAACTCTGTGAAATGTTCTGAACACTGAATGAGTGCTTCTCCCGTGACTGACCAAAGTCACTGGAAGAAGTTTGGTTGCTCTCCGCTTCCTCCTCACCTTCGGCCAGCCAGGGATATTTATCAATAAGATGAGGATTGAGCTCACGTTTACCTATCTGATCCATGTCCGAAGCACTTTGGCCTTTCAACCCTTTCGATATTTCACTGCTCTCAATGGAACAAGTTTCCGTTTGATCCTTCTGACAGCTTGACCTCCGTTTACTTTTGGGAATTTTTATTTTGAGAGGTGGGATGGTTTTTTCCACTGGTTTCAGCTTTGGTGTTTGATCCTCAGCTGGTGATCTCAAAGGGCTAGGAGTTCGTTTTGGAGCCTCAGTTATCTCAGAGGTAAGTGTTCGGTGGAGAGTTTTGATGGAGAATGTTTTACCCTGTTGAGCCTTCTTACTAGCAGTAGTTAAACTCTCGATAGGCCTTCCTGGCAAAGGGACCACAGAGTGAGATGAAACCGTGTTCACGACGGATTGTTCAGTGCTCTCAGCAAGTGACATCAAATTTTGAAGGCTGATATTCTCCGCTGAGTTATCCTCGTGGGGACTGGCATTATTGTCACTCCTTGAAGATGGGTGATGACTTAGTCTTGTCTGTTCTTGTGTCTCATGGAGTAATGGTTGTGATGGAGCTTGAAGCTCGGGGGTGTCACTTTGTTCAACTGGCAAAGGACTTTGAAATTCAGTTGTCCCGGAATCCACGTCATCGGGACTCTCAACATTCGGGGGATGCCTGTCTAGGTTCCACGTAGGTATCTCTGATTCCAGGTTTTCTATAGCTGGAGCTACATCCAGAATATTAGGTCGTTCAACTTGAGGACTTGAAGTGAGGCTAGCAGGCGTGAGCTGCATGCTACTTATGCCACCCTGCTGAACTACTGTTTTATTCAGTTCTAAAAGCTGGCTTTCATTTTGTGGCATACTTGACGTACCTGTCTCTAGTTGCATCGGTTCCTGTGGCAAGTATGATTCGCTAGGGTCCGATATATCTCGGCTGAAGCTGATTTGTGGGGATTCCTGCATCTGAGGTGTACAACCTGGTTTACCACTGACACTCGATGAGGGACTCAGCCACATAGGTGAGAACAAACCTGATGAGTTATCCTGCTGGCTGATGACAGTGTCTGATGTGGGCACAGATAATGGCATGTGGATTGACACTGAGCTGCTAGCAGTCTGCAGCAGATGATTCTGGGGTCTAGTTGCAGGCTGCAAACCTCTCGCGAGCTCAGATGCCTTTGAATGATGGGATATCCATCCTGACTGGTGCGCTGCCTGGGTTGTTATGGTGTCCTGGTCACTCTCATTACCTATGGCATTGGCTGGTGTTGCAGTGTGCGATTCAGGCTTTGGGGCCATACCATTTTCCGAGACAGATGAGTTGGTGGCAAATATGCTTGGTATAGGTGAAGTGAAACCAGTTACTCCCAAACCGCCACCACCACTGTCTGTCGTTGTAATAGATGCATGGCTGACTGTAGGGGAATCTAGCATGAAGCTATGCTGTGAAGAGCTTGCCGGTACATCAACTGCTGTAGTTACATCGACTGCACTTGTTGGTGTCACTATTGTGTGATCGCTCGACAATGGCTCGACTGCTTGTTCAGGTGCAACAGCAAGGGATGAGATGGAGTCACGAAGACTGGTCAAGGCTTTCAATGAGTTAACACCACTGTTGCTCTTTTGAAAGTCTGTTTCATCCTCAATGTATGTCGGAAGTCCACTGACACTCATTGAGCTACTAAGGATGTCACTGCCAAAACTGAATGATTGAAATGACGTGAAGGTGTTCCCAGAATTACTTGGGACTTGCTCAGTTGAACTGCTCACAACAGTGGGGACATTACCCGAGTTGCCAGCAATCAGGGCCTCGGCTGTGAAATTGGAAGCCAAGGAGGCGGAGCCTGCTTCATCCTTAATAAGCTTCTCATCTGTGTCTGGTTTCTCCATCCAGCTCTGTAGTAGAGACTCTGCAATCATGTTGGCTCTCTCTACAGGAGAACCCTCCATGGAGACCTCTTCTGACTTCTGATTCACGGGAACGATATCATCCGTAGAGGTTCCTGATTTAGACGAGTGGCCATGGTGTCGGTGGTGCTTCTTCTTCTTCTCCTTGTCTTTCTCTTTGTTTTTCTTTTTCTTTTTCTTCTTAGCCTTGTGCTTCTCATGATGGTGGTGGGATGAAGTGTCATCTGACGTAGAGACCACGCCATGAAGCTGTGCAGGAAAATTTCCAGACAGCCCCCGAGAGAGAGTATTCTGTGAGATCGATATGCCACCTTCCAGGGCTACCATTCCACCCTGTTGGCCCGTTATGCTTCCCTTGATGTCAGTTGTAGATCCAGGTATGTCAGAGAAGTTTAAGATCGGTGAGTTGGGTGAGAAGATCGACTCAGCAGCCTTGGCGAGAATGTCATTGTCCCGATCATCAGTGTATTCACCCATCTCTTCTTGGCTGTGGTCTGATGGGGCTTGCCCCGATGTGAGGACATTCAGAGGATTGATGCCATCAGATTCCTCCGAAGATACCAAGTTGCCAACCAATCCTTTCTGCTTATGAATAGACTCCTGTTTCGGAATGTGCATCTCCTGACTGGCCAGGACATTAGTGCCATCTCCCTGGTTGGCAATGATGCTACTTGGACTAGACTGGTGTGTGAAGCAGACCCCAGCAATGCTAGTCGTTGATCCCTGATGCTGTGGGTTAACAGTCACTGCATTCTGATAGCCAGGACCAGACATGATAATTTGTCCTCCATTACTGGTCTGTACGACCCTACTCCCTGGCTGATTAATGGGTACGGTCATAAAGTTGTGATTGACCCCAGGGACCTGCTGTTGCGGCGGCTGCTGGATGAGAGTCTGGGCTCCAGAATTACCAGTGGTTGGGTTGCTCTGCTGTTGGAGTATGACAGGTATAAGCTGACCGTTCTGTTGAATATACACAAGATTCTGTGTTGTGACGGGTCGGTTCTGAACAATCTGCATGGGCAAGATGACATTGGAGTTGGAGGCATGATTGGGCTTCTGCTGCACCATGATCTGCTGACCCTGTGAATTAACAACAATGTTACCCTGCTGATCTGTGCTGGTTGAGCCACTGACCGGAAGGCGGATACCTAGTCCTCCAGGTGGTGGGGTACCTATATTCATCACCGGTTGCTGTGCGGAGGATTGGCCCATCGATGGAGACACTGTTCTCAGGACTTCTGAATCAGTCTCCGAGAGTGACTTCACCTTACATTGGGATTTCTTCTTAGATTTTGAGGTCATATCTGCTGCTCCCTGGGAAGTAGTCGTACTTGGCTGTGGCAAAAGCATCGGTTGGGAGATCCGAGTTGTAGGTGCGGCAGACGATGGAGCAATCCGAACAGGGACAGACTGATTCTGACGGACCGGCAGAGTGAGCATGACTGCCTGATTATTGGACTGAGAAGTTGCACCCTGTCCAGTTCCTTGGACAAGGGGTACGATGTAGCGTACTGTCTGGACCTGACCAGCAGCCTGTACATTGCTACCTTGAACAACCATCCCGCTTTGACTACTTGGGGTGGTGATGGGTGTGTTGACAGCTTGGGTCACTACTGTGCTCAGGGCGGTCTCTGAACCACTTGTCGTTGCAGGCAACTGCTGCAGCTTCTGGGAAGTCATCTCAGAGCTTCCATCCACCTGGTTATTTGATTGTGATGTAGAGGCCAGCATGATACTACCATGATTGGCCAGCTGGCCACCTGCCACAATCGAAGCCTGGGAGGTAATTGCAGTACCTGCGTATTTATTGACAGTAGGTACAAGTATGTAGCCGGTGCCATTAGGGTTCGGTTGAAGAATGGCCATTCCTCCGGGGGTTCCTTGCATGTTTCCAACGAGCGTGGGCATCACCCCAGGAGTTCCACCTCCACCTATGTTAGGCGTTATCTGATTGACGCCCTGGACGGCTACAGTGACCTGGTTTGGTCCTGCTGGCAAGTAGGTGATGTGCGGTTTGTTCTTGCTGGTTGAGTGGCTGCCTCTGTCAGATTTCCGGGAGGACCTTGAGATGGGTTTTGGTTGTTCTACCATCCCGTTTGGATGTGACTCCATGTCTTGGATTATTTCTTGGCTACGCTTCACCTCAGCTCGAAGATCGGCATTTTCTTTGCGTAGTTTCTTGATCTCCTCAGCAGCTGAAGTTTTTTTAAATAAGAAAAACAAAAAAAAGCAATTTGATTTTTTGTCAAATCAAGAAGAGCTTAATGTTGCACTAATACGGCCCTGGCTTTCAACTTGAACTCCGGCAGACCTTTGATTCCTGTGGATATGTAGACATATCAGAACTCAGGTATTTTTTAACACGAGATTCCTACATGTACCACTGCTAACTTCTTTTACTCATTATACAGTGGGTAGTTGTCAAGAATCAGAGAATCGATTTCAATGAATCAAAGTGGATTTCCATAAACCTTTGGGAATGAATGTCTTTGGCATTCTATATTCATATGATTCTCCTCTCACTGCGTGAAGAAATTCAGCAGGAAATGGGCTTAACATTTGTTAGGAAAAGACAGCACCAATTCATTTTTTATCAAGGCTAATTCTTTTAAAAGTTGATTTTAGAAGCTGCCAAAATATCAGTACTACATCTACTTTCAACAATGATATTTATACACGTACCTTCAGGGTCAGAGGTATTGGCCAATAGCAGTTTCTCACTCTTCTCTCTAAGTTCGTCAATGTACAAACAAGCTTGTTCCAAGATCTGGTTTTTACTCTGAAGAATTAAAAAGCAAAAATAACTTATTCAAAATTACAACTTTTTAACAAGGTACAAGATGTGCAGGTTCTTCAATTATGGATAATCACTGCCAAGGACCAGTTGGGGGAGTTGGCGGTTTGGGAGATTTGACAGGTTGGGGAGTTTGCAGGTTGGGGAATTGGCTGGTTTGGGAATTGGCGGTTTGGGGGGCTGACGGTTTGGGAGATTTGACAGGTTGGGGAATTTGCAGGTTGGGGAATTTGCAGGTTGAGGAATTGGGGGTTTGGGGGGCTGCCGGTTTGGGAGATTTGACAGGTTGGGGAATTTGCAGGTTAAGGAATTGGCTGGTTTGAGAATTGGCGGTCTGGGGGGCTGGCGATTTGGGAGATTTGACAGGTTAGGGAGTTTGCAGGTTGGGAAATTGGCTGGTTTGGGGGGCTGGCGGTTTGGGGGGCTGGCGGTTTGGGGGGCTGGCG
>JAVCKS010000020.1:227815-244905 GCA_032273685.1 Pteraster tesselatus | reverse complement strand
ACAAGTCCGTACCAAAGTCGTTTGTAATAGAAGTTAGCAGGACTCCGAGGCCTTTCATCGTGCCGTAGCCGATGAAAGGCGAGAGAAATGCAGCAAACACCACCGCTAAACCCCGTCTCCCATCGTCGTAAGTGTGCTGTCTCGGACCGGCCATAGCAGTTATGTGTAGCACGTCACAATAGTATATGCCCAAATAATGTTGGCATGTGCCAATCATGGCACCACCACTGATCTTTTTAATAACTGCTCTGGCCGCGCATCGCAAATTTGTCCGTTCACCAAACTGCTCTATTTGTTGTTGTTTTTTTGTTTGGGGGGGGGGGGGGACAATATGGCTTAACGTTTGATCAGAGCCTACCTATATTCAACGCTTCTCATGCGAGGCCATTCAAAATCCAACCAGACCAAGGTGAGCCCACCCACAATCAACCCTATCCAGGCGAGCGCGCCCGTCCACAATCAACCCTATCCAGGCAAGCCCACCCACGACCAACCCCACCCACCCGAGTCCACCCACAATACACCCGACTCAGCAGTAATAAATACAACCGAATTTTTGCTATGTCAATATGTAAGTGTGGCTCTGCAGTTCTCGGCTCATACAACGGTTGCCACGAAGTTAACTACGATAACAACGTGATACATTGGAAATTGGTATCCTGACATGATATGGGTGACCAATTGAGTAAGGTATAGATGAGTTGACATTTGTTTACGTTCAAAAATCTTTGTATTGGGCGATGTGGCGCATTACATAACGCCCAATACAAAGGCATGCGCGCGCGTACCGCCGGGCAAAATAGCACAACGTAAACAACATGTCAACTCATCTATAGTGCAATGGCAACTTCCAATCCTATTACTAATGGCATAAGTTTGTACTCAGCAGTCCATATCCATTTACAATGCAGTGTCATTACATTGTAAATGGATATGGACTGCTGAGTACAAACTTATGCAAATGCGACCCCTATTTTGGACTGTGTGTACAAATAGGTGATATGTACGGTGTACGGTGGCTTATATCGGCCATATTTTTTTTCAATTCCCCATTTACCCGCCCCCCCCAAAGGAAGCCCTTTCGTCCGCGGACGAAACCTTTTTGTCCGCGGACGAAACCTTTTTGTTCGCGGACGAAACCCTTTCGTCAACCATCCATGAAACAGCAACTATTATTGGAAAGCGGCTAAGCTAAACGCCGCCCGTGGTTATCAGAAACAACACTTGAAGTCCTAAAAGACAAATCAGGAGCAAGAATAAACAACACTCACGCAGATCACAGGCGTCTAAGATCTCCGCCCTAAGTCCAACAACAGTGTGGGAACAACCATCAAGAAAACCGATGGCACACCCTTCTCAACCGACCAAGAGACACTGGAGAGATGAAATGAGCACTGCGAGGCTGTTCTCAATCACCCAGAAGCTCCACCCTGTCCAGCGATGGACCGTATCGCTAATAATCCTTCTGCCACGATGTTTCTTCAGACATCAGGGGCAAGAATAAACACCAATCACGCAGATCACAGGCGCCTGCAAAGAGATTTTAGGGCAAACAGATAGACCAGACTATAGCCCCCCCCCCCGAAGCTCATAAAATGTGCCATCAACTCTGTAAGCTCTGTCCTCCACAAGTATACCTGCACAGTGAACAGAAGGCATCACCATCACCCTGTACAAAGGGAAAGGCCCACGCGCGGGATGTAGCACCTATATAGACCCATTATACTTCTCTCGGTTCCTGGGAAGGGTTTTGCCCATGTACTACTTGCACGTCTGAACCCACTATACTCACAAAACACAGAGGACTTGAGCACTTTGGCTTCACTGCTGGGCGTTCTACAGTCGATGCTATTCTCGCCCTCTGTCTGCTATGCGAACTGCATCGTCAATTCATCCAGCCCCTCTCTGTGGCTCACATTGACCTGAAGATCAGCATTTGACGCAGTCGACAGGAATGCTTTGTGGAATGTTCTCCAAGGCATTGGGGTTCATGGACATATCCACACTGACACCACTGCCAAGGTCCGTCAAGAAAACGGTACCTCCCCAAGTTTCCTCATAAGATCTGGGATAAGGCATGCAGGGGTCGATGTATCCTGGCCCCATCCCTCTTCTGCTGCGCCATGGACTGGATCCTGGACCGTGTCACTCCAAATGCAGGAATCTCCATCGGTCAGTTTAATTTCTCCGACCTCACCTATGCAGATGGCGTTGCTTTAGTCAGCCACTCAAGCAACACTGTGAGAAACACCTTTGCCCTGTTTCAGCAAGAGGCATCCCACCTTTGGGCTCAATATTTTCTGGCAAAAGACCAAAATCCAGAACATGCCCGGGAACAACCACCCTGCAAACATCAGTCTGCGGGGGAAAAACCGTTGAAGCTGTCGATGAGTATATCAACGTTGGCAGCAAGATCTTTGACACCGGATATAGTGAGCCTGACACTCCAAGGAGGTTAGGGACTGCCTCATCAGTCATGAATAACCTACACAATATATGGAAGCTGAAAAAGCTCGAACTCACCACGAACCTGGCAATATATAAGACATGCATCATCCCAGTCCTTGCATCAGACACGTGGACACTCCTCAAATCTGACCTGAGTAGACTAGAGGCCTTCCATCAACGATGTCAAAGAACCATCTTTGGCATCTGATGGCATATACTACTGTACATCAACAATTTGGAGGCCTCTCATCATAGGACTGCACTCCCCACCATTGGTCATCTAGACAGTAATTACCACCGAGGTGTTCTTTTTAGTCACACTGCCCGCCTCGCCGACAACACCCCAGCCAAGAAGGCACTCAACGTCGCAATTGATTGCAGAGGCAGAACCTCCCCCGCTCCGGGCCGTTCAAGACCACGAGAGCGCCCCAAGTCTTCGTAGCTTAACCGACCGGGGCAGCCCAGTGAAATTAACAGGCTCTGGAACCAGGCTACAAACCGCGGAGACACAGAAGATCAGCTCGACAGACCCCAGACGTCTTTGCGGCGGAGTAAGTGCGTGTTTTTATTCAGGATAGTTTGTCTTACAAATCGCACACAGCTGAATACAGGGCATTCACCGGTACTTTTGGTAGAATGTTGTACGATTTGTGACAGTAAAAAGACAATTTTTGGACACTGGGTATCGTATGGTGCCCAGGGTTGTCGTGTCAGTGTCGCTGCCAGTAAAACATTCCACTGCCAGTTAAGTCACTCCCCTGACATACATCCAGTACCGAACGTAGTGCTCTGATGGGCGCACAAAAATAAATGGTTTCATTTTAGGTCAAGATATTTCTAGGACAATTTGCGATGTGGTTTTTTCTAGAACATTAATGGTGACTAATATCCAACTTTGATCTATTTATTCACTAATTATCATGCATCATGAATTGACCGAGTGATATTACTATTTTTATCAATAACAAATATTTATGTCCATTTTCAAGGATTACTAACCATACGATAAAAAGAAGCAGTCAAAAAATATTCCAAGCATTACGTACTAAACGTATCCTGTCACTAAAAGTATAAATGTCGCTATAAATATTTTTCCTAGTCCGTTCTTGCTATGGTTAGGACATAATGATCTAGTACTCTGTGCCTACTAGTACAACATCCGCCCTAAAGGTGTGGCGAAAGTGAATAACCATCCACGGAAGTGCGCCACCAGTTGTTGATCGAGTAGCTAGTACAATTTCCGCGTCTTTTTTGGCGCGAACCCTCTCGTGACTCCCAATATGAATTTTTAATCAATTGTAAACCGCATGTCTCTACGCGTGAAAACTAAGTTTCCGAGACACACTGCAGCTGCGTACAAGTGTGTCGTTCCTGACGACACACTCGTCACTCTCGTTTATTTCGAAAAAAATAACAGGCAAAAGCTCAGTCTTGTAGTGTGCAGCACTTATGGATGAATTAATAAAATAAATCATAACGCAATTTCAGTAATAGGCATTCTAACAGGCCTGTATATGGCATGGTTAAAATATTCTTGTCTCGAATAAGGAAATCTAAAAAGCATTGTCAAGGTTAATAACGCCAAGCTCAGCACCACATTCAGACCGAACCTGTAGTTGAAACAAAATAAATAGATAAAGCTATACAAGCAAATACAACAGGTATTTTTACCAATACATTCTGCCGTTGTGCAGAAGATCTGGTAAGGCCAGGCTACAAGCAAAGTACAATGTAGTCAGTAAGGCTTATAACATAAAACGCAACTACCCATAATACATAGTATGAGCCATATGTATATTATTGCTTATGTAAAGGATATTGCCAGCCGCGAATTTGTTAAATGCGTATAGAGTCTGCACACACGCAACCTCTACGCTTGCCTAGATAAAAACCCATGTGGGGAAAAACTAGGTGGGAGGACATGTCTGGGAGTAGGCATGACTCCCATAAGTGCCCAGGTCACTGGCTCGAACTGTAACCGCGGACCAACTGTACGGCAGTACCAAACTTGCCCATAGAGGGCAGTAACATGGTTGTGTTGAGAACAACACCTACTGAGAACCACGAGTATTATCTGTTGATTAAACAACACTTAGATCTAAAATGCCTATAAAACTAAATTGGTACATACGTAGACGCACCTTTCTTGCGTACTTCGGAGTTTCAAACCATTCGTAGTTCTAATTATCACATTATTTGCGATATGTACAAAACTGTAACAGTTACGTGTTATACTTGTAACCTACAAGGTTTTCGTGTGTGTATGTTTTATCATAATAATATTAAAAACCATGTAAAGCTGTTCCCGGTCCCACTGCCACGGGCGAATATAGGGACCAGTATTGGGCGGCCCATCTAGATCAGTGATTGGTCGCCATTTGCGCTTGCGAATTACGTGCTTTATATTTATCACCAGAGCTCGCTTTGATAGCAGGGAAAATCTGATATTATTCTCGAAATTGCAATCGGTTGTGGATTTGGACGCCGCCATATTTGAATAATTGTTTTGATAGGGAGGATTCCAGTGATGAGGACGCGCAATACTGTAAACGTCACAGACACAGGTACAAACAAGGTCATAGATTGGTTCCCGATCGTATCGCTATGGCATTCGCCCGTAGCAGTGGAACCGGGAACCAGTCTAACTGGGTCACGGGCAGATGTCTGCCTGTCATGGCCGTCCTTTACCGATCCTTGTTTTCGCCATGCCATATCTAGCGCCATCTAGCGATAGGATCGGGAACCAATCTAGTAAAGCTGTACGAAAAGCGTACGGCGCGCCAGAATGACAAAATTGTCTACTGTAAACGTTTCTCTGAATTGATTAGATACGTCGTTGTTAAAAATTAAGCGCGCCCTCTATACCCATGCATTTCTTCAAACATAGGGACCCACTGACGACCGCGGGGTGTAGAGACGTACACATTTCTTCGAAAATAGGGACCTACTGCATGACCGCGGGGTATATGTACATAGAGGCGTATGCATTTCTTCTAAAATAGGAACCTGCTGACTACCGCGGTGTACCAGTTGTTGATCTACCGGTAGGGGGCCACTGTAACAAATTGTCCCTTTTGTTATCGCTTGACAATCTTTATAATGTAACTTGCAAGCATGTATCATTCAATTAATGCTCATGGACAGTGATTTAGAACGAAAACGGCATTGCAAACAGTTACAAAATGTCCCCAGAACTGAGTCCCTACACACACTAAATTGTATGTATCCCATTCAATGCATACACACACTTAATTTTATGTATCTTATTCAATGCATCTTTGGCGTTCCATAGTAAACACCTCAACAGGACAGGTTCTCGGGAGGTACTTGTTGGTGGACTCAGCGACCAGATACAGATGTATTTTGTCGGGTTTACCATTACCACGGCGCGCGGTGGCGCTGTTCGTCGCGGAAACACGTCACCTCGGAAGAACAGAAACACGCGTGGGGTCGTGCACCTGTACGATTTAAAAAATGTAATGCAAGCTGCCTTCCCGAGGTGACGTCACGATCGCTTCCACAATTCCCTAAAGAATGTTTAAAACCCATTTGTGACCCGCTCTGAGCAAAATTGATTTAAGTCGCGCTATGCATTAACGCGTGGCCGACCGTTCCATGTTGAGAAGGTGAAAACAAAACTATTTTCGACTGATATTTTTGACTTATTTTTTTGACTGATATACTTGACTGATATATTTTATCCGATTTCATTCACAGAAATGTTGATTTCGATTAATAAGGTGGCAAAAACCCATCATTTTGTGTGCATTGTGGTCTTGTTTTGTCTCAGAATGAATACGGGTCCGCGGGACATTGAAAATAATAATAATAATCCAAAATCAATATCCCAAGTTTGAAAGTGATAGTAAAACACGGGAACATATTGGTTGCTAAGGAAATTCAAAGTGAGCTTTACATGCCCAAATCTACAACGGAGCAAGCTATTTCAAAGCATGTTTTCTCAGTTGTGTAATTCAAACTCCATGGAACTAATTAATCTGCAAATACGTCATATCTCCACAACAGGAGGGGCTGTGGGGCTTTATCATTATATCAAATGAAAGCTTACAATGTGGGCTTTCCAGTCATGCATATAACTTGTTTTTCATTTGTTACGCCTTATATCACCTTTTCTCAGAGCGGGTCACATTTACGCTTACCAAAAAACAGAGAAACTAACATTATATCATTTTTTAAACATCGTTTTATTGTTTAGACCAACTAAAAGAATGTATTGCAGCTACCTTTAACTCCTGTAGCAATTCCTGGTAAACGGGTTGACAACCCCATTTTCCCACATTTTACCCATTCTCACGAATTGTATGTGAAAGTAATCCGTACCGTACGTACTACTGGTACGACCTAGTCCTAACTGGTGCTTCGTAATGCCACTCTATTAATAACCGTCGTGTGGTTCTCGGTAATGCAATATTCACGCTGAGGTGAAGTGCGTCATGCATTCGCTGCGCGCGCGGGTCGTTATTCCTAAAACCAGAAGGGATTTCCAAGTATACTGAACAAAATCACGTCACATTCGAGTCGATGAATATCTGTTGACTTCAAAAATCGGCCAATGGCGGTCAAAATAGCGGCCAAAATGTGACCCAAAAATTTAAGTAATGAGCCCACATAATTATGTTTATAGTCAGACTTTTGTTGACGCTTTTGACCGCCGCCTTATATTGGTAATGTCACGAGTCCATATCTATTTACTTAACCAAAGGTTCGTTAATATTGATTCATTCGGAAATTAATCTGTTCATAGGCCTACGGAGTATGCGGTTTCCCCTGAAATCACTGAGGCCACTTTTTTTCGTTTGAGCAACAAGTTTTAGGACGTCTCGGGGAGTGGCCTTAGCTCCCCTAGTATTATCATGGTTTCACCCCCTTCACAGTACACAATCTCGGTAAACACCAAACACAGAACTGACGGCCCACTCCCGCAGTTATCCGGAGTTAGTTGACAATACATGTACATGTACTAGGTTCTATTTACAAAAATAATTAGTATGTCGGCAGCTGTTTTATTCCATTTCGTGTCTACTGCAATAACCATTTGACTTATTGTTTTACTTCAAACGAATTATTTTTCGAAGGTTACTTTAATCAACTTAAATATAAAAAAAAAACCGAAATTACGATTCTGAGAAAACAAAGTCTGGAAAAAAGTCGAACAGCAGTGCAATCAAAGCAATTAGCCCTTTCGAACACATGACGCTTTTCCGATTGAGTAAAATTCAAAAGACTTTACCCAAAATGGAACAGCGCCATTCTGTTGTGGCCGCTAAAAGCAGGAAGCCAATCACAATAGCAGCAAGCTCGGTACACACAGCAGCGAACGCAAGGCAAGAAGCAACAGCAGCAGCAGCAGCGAACGCAAAGTAACTACTGCAAACCACAGCAGCAGTACAGTAGCAATAGCACTCAACACCAATAATATCAACCAACAGCAAGCAATACTCGATGCACTGCCGCAGCAGCAGCACGCAATATAGCAGCAACACAACATAAGAGATAGCAGTAGCATTAAAAAAAAGCTAATTGAAATTGTGTCCGATTTACTCGGTACAACGTTTTATCATTACAAATAAATTAAATTTTGCACGGTTATCAGAATAATGACATTCAGTAAGTGTACCGCACTCAACAGTGTCTGATATTCCGAGAATCGTTATTATTAAAAGATAATGACGTCGAAGAAAAGAAATTGAAACAGGGCATTTTATACATATTTAAATATACTTATGCATCTCTCTACCTCTCCCGTGAGTTGATGACGCACTGAGCTTAAACCGAAATCATTTGCACCAGGAGTGTTTACGTCGAAAAAAAAAACCGAGCATAGTACTCTACCGCCCTCTTGTGTTCAAATTTGTGTAAACAATAATAATACGACAATGAATGAATCGCGAGTAGTTTGTGACCGTGAACTTAGTCCAAAACGGTTTCATAACGTACAGGGCGGAACCTGAATTTTTGGGAGGGGTTCATTTGTAGTATTGTTCGGCCTGAAAAAAAAAAAACACAAACATTGCTAAACGTACGCTTGACATGACAACACAGCTTTATAATTGCAAAGTTGTAATGGAGTATATTTTACGCCCAGTTTTGCTTCCCCGCCTCGAATAATGCTTCCAACTTGAGAACATATTTACGGGTAGAGAGAACCAGGCTGCCACTACCAGTCGTTTTAATATTTTGGTTGGGATTGTTACAAATTCGACGGCATGGCGTTTTTAAATGAACAGAAGGGTAATTTGTGAAAAAAAATGAAAACATGAAAAAATAGCAAACTTTATGATTTACTTAAAGATGTAAAGTCCAATTTCAGACCGATTTAAGTAATTGTTATTGATAAATTAATGAATTTAGTTGGGCTTTCCCTAGCTTTAAAACCATAGTATGGCACACACACAAACTCCTTAGGAAAGTTGTCTAAACTGATTTATTGTTGCTAACAATACTTCATTTCGAAAACAACAACAAACTCTGTAGTTAGGGATCATGATAGATTTATCAACAACAAAATGGTCACGGACAAAATAATCGGTCTGAAACCGGACAGTACGTCTTTAATTGCCTAATCACAAGACGGTAAAAAGTAATTATGTGGTCACCAGATCTAGAAACTAGATCTAGATTTGATCATCATTCTGCAGCCATCATGCAGTGAAGCTATAAAAACTATGCTTCTCCCAAAAAATCGGTAGTCGTCAAAGAGCTCAGTCAGCTGACTATTATGATATCACGCGCACAGTTTGTGTAATTGCATACGCTTGTACAAGGTGAAGCTGGAGTGAGTTCGTATTTCACAAACTATACCGACTGGTGACACATCGTACTGTGACGGATGAAATCATCATAACATCCTTATGTGTAACCGGGTATATGACAATGGACATTTTCTCAATTGTAAAGAAATCATGACGTTGTACATGAAGTGTTTCCTTGGTTGTTGTTCAGACGATGACACTAAATCCCCCCTGAGTATACAGTTTTTATGTGTTGACATCACTGTCTTTAATTACATGTAGTGGTGGACTGTCCTATGCTATTTTAACAAAGCATGGGCTATGCCAGTTGAGTGATATATTTTCTTGGTCCTTGGCATACTGGAGTGGGTGGTCAGTCCTCTTCTCGTATGACTTTGTCCGCTTACTATTCTAAGAATGAAACAAACTACACATATTTTACAGCTGGGTCGGCTGAGGGGGGGCCCTGTCGTGGATTTGAAGCCATCTCCAACCCCAGTTACATTATGAGCACATTGACACCTGCAGATCGAGGCCGATGGCGATGATAGGCTCAAGACCGGGGTACATTAGCCAATCGGCCGGTTGAAGATCATCGCAGCACACGATCCTATAGCGATTAGCCGGCCAACATAGTATTATAGCCTGTATGCTGCGCTTCCGGGCGGGCTGTATATAAGTGTCTATTATTATTATGTTCTTCAATTTGCCCAGAAAATGACGTTAAAATAATTATGTGGTTATTTACGATCTATACAGAAAAGTGCTAGTCCTCAGTCGGATAGAGCTGAAAGGTTGTTAACGCGCGTTTTTGCGTAAAACTGCACATGTCAATTTAGTGCATATATTAGACAAGAAAAAGCCTCAAAACAGAATAAAAATGAACGGTGAGGACAGTTCTTGAAAATAATACTTTGTACCATAAATTATGTACATATATAGGCGAATAGTAGTATAATATACAACTGTGAGTTAATAAAGCATGATGTTTGGGGTGTGAAGCCGTAGGTCCCGTGTGACATGCACGTTAAAGAACCCAGAATACTTATCGTGAAAGAGAAGGGGCATGCCCCAGTATTCCAGGCAGTCTTGCACCCCAATGGTGCTATTGGATGTATAAATAGTAATAATAGTCATCAAATGATCCCATTACTGTAGTTTGGGGGTTCTTCCGCTGTTGGATGTGGTAAATAAATAAACTGAAAATAAAATAAAATAAATATCAAGATTGTAGATGCTGTGTAACACAGATACTTGAATCTTTAAAAGGGGATAAAACTGTGATTCAATGTAATATTCCCGTTTTGTTTTGGGGGTTATCGGGTGGATTCCAGGAGCAAAAACAAACTACGTTTTTTTACCGAGTAATCCCCGATTCCATCCGATCCCGGATGTACCAGTATACTATACAAGAGCTATAGCCAGCTGGTACGGCCAGTTGGCTGTGTGGGGAATTTCCCCTTCTGGGTTGCCGGTAGGCGACAGTCCGGGGTCCAATCACGATGATACTAATATTAATACTAGTCAGCAAATGCAGTCATTTTTTCAGTTTCCGGGTTCACTTATCCAAAATCTATATGACGGATATTAATTTTTACAACAACGATTCTTGGAAAATGAGACCGAGGCAATATTACTCTTTTTACCTCTAGCCTTTAGTACATTTAGTGGCTATAGGAAATATTTTATCTAAGAAATGTGGACAATAGTTAGGCTGGCACTAAATGAGGTTAATGTTTTGAGGCAATCTTATACATGTACATGATGTACAACAAAAACTCGTTAGCATTTCGGAAATCCGAATTTATGCACGATCATTCCCAAATAAAAAGCTACACGGTGAATTGCAGAAATCATTTACCGCCCATGCATTCATTACGCCCAACCAGCAGTATGTAAATTTGTATATAATGCGTGTGTAGTTATCTCTATGGTGATGCTAAACGAAAACACGTCTTTCGCGCGCAGCATTTGCACGAACGAAGCACATAGTACAGACACTACGGGGGTACCGGTACGGTACAAGAGAGGAATGTAAACAAATCCAATGTGTACGAGCGTTGCCGTAGCAGACAGATCGATGCTTAGAAACGTGGGAAACTTGCCAACAGTAATTCGCATCTTATGGGCAGCGAATAGATGTAAACACTGGAGGGACAGGGTCATTACTATTGAAATAATTAGGCCCAAAATATGACCGGAACTGCTTTTTTTCAGTTTCTCGTAGCCTATACCATAGCTCGTTACGTCCCTGGACAGGTTTTTATGCAATATCGTATCTTGGATAAAACAAAAATATATTATGTGTTGCAAGTTACTTTAAAAAGTAAACTAAACCAAAAATGAGGGGAAACCCGGTTTCATAAAAAAAATGTTGAAAGAGGTTAGTTATGAAATTAATTATGCAGGAAATAATGTAACTGCTTTAAACTTCCGGTTGACATATAATACTTAACGAAATATAATGTTGTGTGCAATAATTTGTATAAGTTCCACTTAAATTTCGAAATTTGCTTCACAAGTCAACAGAGCTATAGTTTACAAATGCTCATACAAAACGGTATCAAAAAGGTACTGCTGTAAAACTCGTCGTAATATTAATATCGTCCATATTGATGCTAAAAAGAAAGAAAAAAACAGTTTACCATTTCGTGTAAAAAAAAATCTCTGGGGGGAGGGGGGGGAATTCGAGCGTGGAGACACAGAGCAAATAAACTGTTTCAAAAACGTTGGGGTCGGGAAAAATTCGACTGAATAACAAGTTTAGATCGGTAGCGCCCTTATTTGACAAAGACTTTACTTTGTGAAGGGTGTGGAGGGTGTCCTTGCTGTATGGATGTACATGTACACTGCACATGTACATGTACCAAGTATATCACGCGCTGATCGACAGGGTACGGGTGTACGGGTTAATATTCTTTAACAAAGACTACAGTGTTGATTTGGGCGTAGTTAGCAAACAATAATAGTGACATACCTTGGGAACGTGATCTCCAACTTTTTTTTATGAGGGACCCACGATCGGGACATGTTTCAAATATTCACAGACCTCAACATCTGAGTTTTCTCATCGGCGGGCCCCACATTTTCCCGCGGACCTTAAGGGGTCCGCGTATCCAGTGTATAAAAACAACTATAATTTGTAAACGTCAACAAAGACGGAAGGCCCATACTATTTGGTGGGTTGTGCTTAAAAGGTCGCAACAAATCGTGTTGATCCTTCGGTAAGGGTATTTTTTTAATACATAAATATATGTGCCAACCATTTTTTTGTACGATTAATGTAATTTCTGGTATTGAGTAAACTTGTCCCTTTCGCATTGTTGCTACTATTTCCCAATTAGTAATAATAGTAGTACTAGTAGAGGCACTATTACCACGTTAACGAACAATGTAAATACAGTTGTGTGCCCGGACAGGCTGGTACTGGCTTCTTACGTCATTTTACGCAAGAGCAGGCAAATTTCCAGTCCTGATTGGCCAATGAGTTTACTATCCAAGGCGACATTTATTAGGCGCGGTCGTCAGATTGAAAGAAAAATATATACGACGAACTTCCGCGCCTAAAAATATAGTGCACATGGTAGAAGAATCACAAAATAACATAGTTACCTAAAGTATAAGGAACTAATTTCGTCCTTAGAGATGTATACATTTAACTTTAATCTAGAGCACCTGTAAATTTGGCGTAAGGTTATTAACTTTTACTGTGGTCAATTTTATGACCTTTCAGTAAGTGTTCGCTACGCGGACTGATATTGGCGGTTGCTAGAGCGCGAGCACGTCACCAACCGACACGCACGAGATCTCTATTAATTTTATGAAAACACAACAGGCTGCGTACGCGTGTACATATACGTACGTACAGCGCGCATATGCAATAGCTAGACGTGCGTGACACGTATTAAATAAAAAAGCCGGTGCAGCCGGTTTAACCGCCAGATGAACCTAGCTAGCTATTCGATAAGGAACTACTGCAATTGTCGTTGTATTTGCCGGGCATATTGCACTCGTACTCGATCGCAGTGACCGCGTGAATCTGAACGAGGAAAAACAATGAATTTCTCGCGGAAGCTTACCAGTCAGTTTGCGGAGATCTGCGTGAAAAATATGGGACGAAACAGCTGCGACCGAAATGGTAGGCCTAGGTGACCGTCTAAACAACAGTAGGCTAGGCCCAGAGCCAAAGAAATAAAATTCCCACTGTTTTTAAAACCGTTTTTCACCAGCATTAACAAATAATTTGTTTTTCCGTCAACAGTTAAGGAGAAGGAGACGTTTGAGAAGACGTACACAATCGGTCCTGTGCTTGGAAGCGGAGGTTTTGGAACGGTATACTCTGGGATTCGAGTTCGAGATAATTTGCCGGTAAGTCACGGTTCAAATTTCGTACTAGTACCATAGGCCTACCATCACTCGGCTGTGCTGTATAAAAAACATGCTTTAAATTTAAATCAATTTTACCACCAAAATCCGTTTGCTTCAACAATGCTATGTTTTATTTGATTTTGATACAGGTTGCGATCAAGCTTGTAGCAAAGGAAAAGGTCAACGATTGGACTCAGGTAGGTTGTAGTTTGTAAAAAAAAAAACCGCTTGGGCCTAACCGGCATTCTGTCAACCGGCATTAGTTCTTATGTACGTACTCTCAATGATGATGGCACGTTGCCAAGATGCCAGCCGGCCGTCTCGCCGTCGTCTAGCTCGCTAGTGCTGCGTTGTAAATTTTTAGTTGCGTTTTCTGTGTTATTTCTGTTCGTTTTGATTATCGTGCCTCGCGCTTTTTTACAGTGTCAGTAGCTTTGGCCTATTGTTCTCGCGATCTGTACCAGTACGGCCCATTTGAACAATGAGTAACACGTGCAACGTGCACGGCGTAGTCGCCACGCATACCGTACCGCTGGATAGGCATGCACCTTGCTTTGTTGGCTATACAGCTGAATTTTCCTTTGTTTGAAACTTTGAATATCCTGCTTACATCGATATTTTTTTCCCCCTCCAGATTAATGGCCAAAAGGTCCCACTTGAGGTTCTTTTACTGAAGAAAGTCAGTCACATAACCGGATGCATCAGATTATTAGATATATATGAGAGAACTGATAATTTCATCATTGTAATGGATCGGCCCGAACCAGCCAAGGACCTGTTCGACTTCATCACGGAAAGTGGCCCGCTAGACGAAGAACTCTGCCGCAAGTTTTTCCGTCAGATTGTTGAAACAACGAGAAGATGTCACGAGGCTGGTGTGCTTCACCGAGACTTGAAAGATGAGAACATTTTAGTCGATCTTAAGTCGGGCGATTTGAGACTAATAGACTTCGGCTCGGGTGCAATTCTCAAAGATACTGTCTACAAAGATTTTGATGGTAAGAAACTGACACTCAATTCCTGATTTAGAAACTATTAATAATTGACCTAAAAAAAAATCCGCCCACACAGTTAAGTCAAAGTGTGAGTGTATGATGGTAGCTGTGAATAAAAAAAAAAATTTGCTTCTGTCTGCAACACTGCCCACGCAAACCTCATTGTTCTTCCCACAATTTCAATAATATGTAACTTTCTACAGCTGCTACATATTTATAAAGATATTGTCTATTTTTGTTCATGTGCAGGTACTCGTGTGTACAGCCCACCAGAGTGGATCCGCTCCCATCGTTATCACGGCCGTCCTGCAACAGTCTGGTCCCTTGGAATACTGCTCTATGACATGGCATGTGGAGATATACCCTTTGAACAGGACGATGAGATCTGTAGGGCGGAACTTGCCTTCAAAGATGGGTTATCGCAGTCCTTGAAGCATCTTATTTGTTCTATGCTCCGCGTTAAACCTATGCACAGACTTACGCTAGAGGAGATCCTTGCACACCCATGGATGAATAAAGGACAATGTGATCACGCTAAACAGTTAATGTGTACGCAGACAGCCGGCAGCGAGGAAAGCATCAACAGTTCCCCGCTTAGCAGTGCAAGCTCCAGCGAGGAGGACTTAAATAAAAATGCAACCAAGTTTCACCAGAGCACCTCACCATCTAAAGACTTGATCTGTTGCCATCATGGCAGCACGTGCACAACAGAACAATCGTGTCACAGCATTTACCTTGAAGTGGAATGTTGACGACACTTTCATGTGAATTCTAGGGTATTTCTGTTTTTAATTTGTTTGTGAAGTGCAATATTTGTTGGACTGGTTCCCCCCTCCCCTCCCAACTATTTAAGCCTTTTTATTTATCACCATTGGTGCATTGAGGTATCAGTTATTTGCCACTGTGCCTTTCCTAACCTAAACCTAATTTAATGGACCTAAGTCTCAATTCTCGGTGAATCCTTCATGCCACAATTTAAATCCCGAAGATTCCAACTCCATAACAATGCAAGCTGGCAGCCTCTAAAATACCTTTTTATTTTGTCTCCAGTTAAAACCATTTAACCAACCTTGGTAACTCTTCATTCACATAATGTGATTTTGTGCTGTCCAGCCATTTTATATTTGGTGCTGTGGATTTCATTGAGTTTATGCAAGAATTCTGTATAAGCTTCTACATGAAATTGTATTTCTAAAACTATTATTGTTGGTGGTTCTGTGTATCCTACCTTTTTTTTATTATTTGAATTCCAAATTCATTTCCTAACCGAAGTTTGCATAACAAATTTCTCCCCTTGCTAATTGATTTTAGAAAATAAATTTCAGATTTTTCAAACTTTGGGTTTTCATTTTATCAACACTTCATTTGGAATTATTTAATTTTAGGTTTTGGTGTTAAATGTATGACAATGTTAACTTATTTCGTTTATTACCTCACTGACTGTTTTATTGTAAATAAGAGTATATTTTTATATCATTAATGCAATAAATTAATGTTGCCGGAATGGCGGTAAGAGAAATGAGTTTCATGGTACTTGGTTTTTAGTTCGAATATAGAATAACTTGGTTTAGTACATTTACTGTTCGGAATGCCAATATCTTCCAAGCTCGCTTAAAACAGGCTAAGCAATTTGTTTTTAATTCCCAACCAGTGAGATTCTTTTTTGTTGTAACTGCATTTTCTTCGGCTGGGCTAAAAATGTAGCTTTCTTTGTCTCTGAACACCAATACCCCCGCAGAGCTTGAGGACTAACCGCAAAATTCCAACGGCGTGTACCGCGCCTCTCCGTCCTTTAGCCCACAAAAGGCTCGTTCAAAACCGCAGGTATGCAAAACTAGTCTTGCATTAAGCCGTTCAAAGGCCAGCCAGACACACACGGCGGCTTACACGTACTGCACTAGTTTATAACATACATTTGTTGCTGTATGTTGTCGTAGTCACAACACGTGAATCCTGGGCACCAGATCACGTACCAATTCATTCCAGTCTCATTTTCCCGCTCTAAAGTTCAGCAATGCGGCACCCGCAAAGAGCAAACATACCAGAAAAGGCCAACTCTTTGTGTAGTGTTTCTATTGTGTCTGCTCGGCGCCGTCGTGCGTTCCTGTTATATGACTAGCGCACTATAGGCGAACCGAGTGACCCCTGCCATTCGTTTTACACCCCCTCTTCGGCTGGGCGTTTCCAACTGACATCTCATGCAATTTATAAGAAAAGGGCGCTTGCAGTCTTAGGCCAACCGTGGTAGATTGTGTTTCCATAAAAAACAAAACAGAACAAAATATGGATCATAAAATAGCGCTGGATTCGAACCACTTTATCCACTACAAACGCGTTGCTTCACGAAAAACGCTGTGAAACATACATGTACTATACAGTAGGGATAGGGGTGGGGATGGGGTGGAGATGAGGTGGAGTTGAAGTGGGGGTGAGGATGGGGTGGGGATGAGGGTGAGGATGGGGGTAAGGATGAGGTAGGAGTGGGGCAGGGGTGCGGGCGGGTGGGGGCAGGGGTGCGGGCGGGTGG
>JAVCKS010000020.1:170609-191352 GCA_032273685.1 Pteraster tesselatus | reverse complement strand
ATAGGGACTTTTTAAATCCAATGATCACGCCCCCACCGTGCCTGTTTCTATCTTTCCTAATAATTTCAAAGTTTTCAGGGAAACTTTCACAGGATAAAAACATCTTTACTTAAGTGTGATTCAGTAATACAGATAATATCGACATCTTCGCCTTTAATAATGGCATGTATCTCAGGTATTTTGTTACAGACGCTGCGCGCAGAGAGATACATTTAAATTGTTTCGGCATGTTTGGGTTACTATTCATGTTTTTTAGAGAAAAACGAGGAAAATAGGCGTTAAAAGTAAACAAATATTTTTGGGAACTCGTCTTGATTTTTTAACACGAAAAGGGTGCAATACAATTGCACAAATGTTTACTGATCATGCCCCCAAAATGGAGAGAGAATAAAAAAAAGCAAATCTCGAATTTCCTGGATCGAGCCCTTTTCTGAAATGCTCCTCCTGACATTTGAGATCGACGCTTCATTGGCGACTTTGATTTCGTCAACGAAACTCCGACCGTCTTGCGAGCGTCCTTACTGGCCGCGAACGGTGCCTAGGTGTTGCGTCGGAATTTTGTTTTTAATTAAGCCAAAGTCATTTGGAAGTTTCGTTGACAAATCCTGGCAGTCTGCCTCAAAATGGGCCGTACACATGTATCAAGGGCGAATTAAGGCCTAGCTTGAAGTCGGATCTTGTATTGTTACAAAGCGCAGCCATTCCCGTAGCTTGACAAGGGCCTTCCTCGGGAACGAAACGAAATTTATCCTTGATTTTTTCTTTGCGTTGCGATCAGAACACCCGCCAACTACACATGAATTTGGCATTATAGAAACTTTCTAGCATGCATCTAATATTTAATAATATCATATCGATGTTATATTCGAAAATAGTAATCGAAAAATACTAAGTCTACTAAATAAAACTCGGCACACAGTACACATGGCATGTATGTACATTGTGCAAGCGTGGGATTTGATCTTAATTAACCCAGAGGTCATGCAACTGCCTCATTTGCTTATAAGGCAGTTTTGCGAAACTCGATGTACAACGACGGTAAGCAAACATTTTGAGGCGCTTTTTTTATTGCTAAATCGACGTTCATTAAAATCAACTAGCAGTATATGTTTCAATAATACTCTAATCTATAATAAAACAAGTATTTAGCATTATATTTAGACCCCCTCTATAATTTGTCCGACTTCGCTAGTTTAAGTCCACGTCATTAAGAGAATAAGCCAAGGGCACATACCACTGCTCTACAAACTGGATAGGTCGCGCGGCTCGGCGCGTGAAGCAAGCAATCGGACTCCGCCGCCATGTTGGGATATTAAAAACATTGCAGGCGCGCGCGTGCGCCGGGCGCGGCGGGGTAAGGTAGGTCAAGGAAAAGAAAACAAATATTATTATTATTATTATTATTCCTTTTTGGTATTGAAGCCAAGGATTCTTCATTTATTTTCCACACAGCAATAAAATGGTAAAAACAAATTAGTTTATTACTGCAGAGAGGATCCATTATTAAAGTGAAGCATAGCCTAGGCATGGACCTTAATGCAACACGTATTATGGGTTTCTGTTTTACACATCCGAGCATGTTTTTCTTACTCTTACTAGGCTCTAATTCACAATCAAGTTTACCGTTACTTAGTTATACTTAGAATACGGGTTGCATATGTTTTATGCTTACGTTAAAATCAAAGACAATCCAGTTTGATCAAGAAAATAGACCATAGACCGGAACCCCCAACGGCCAACAGAGTTATAACACGACGTACAATATATGTACACGGTGGCGTTTGCTGCTAAATAGGCCTATTTTTAGGGAAAGATCGTATACACAATAAAATTATGAGATACGTACAATGTACTGCAATGCAGTGCCAAGTCTGGGATATATCGGACAAGTATTTTCAAAAACAAATACCAACATTTCTAAATTCACTTCCTTGGCTTTTATTGGTTTTGGGAAAATTTGTCTCCTTTTCAATAAATTTTGTTGTTGGGGGGGGGGGGGGAGGATTCATCTTCACAATGGCAATATTTATTTATTTTTATTTAAGAAAATTCCTGAAAATCTTAATTCCATAACAATAATAATAGACACGTAAACTAAAGTTTCATGATTGAAAATATACACAGAGTAATTTTCCAAGCGTGTTCTTAGGAAAAACTTTCCACAGAGGGTTTGTGCATATAGGGTTGTCCAAATGTAGAATTCCTTCCGGAAAACCTAGCTAAACAGTATTTTCATTGGCCAAGGGGTCCCAAAACAGTTCTTGCTGAATATGAAGGATGTATTTCATACCACTTTTAACATTATTATTGGCGGTGTTCTCCAAAGACCAAATTTTAACCTGCATATAATGTACTGTGTAGTACAACTGTGAGGGTTTTCATCCTGAATATTTGTGCGAAATGATATTTGTGCGTGATATAGATTTATTCACCACAAATTTCATCGAGAAAGCAAGGGTTAATGTTAGTTTTGTTGTAAACCGTGATTAGCAAGGCGGGCAAACAATTTCAACAATGACGGGCCACCCTGCTAAAAGTGGTTGTGGAGAACAAGACTGGGTTAATCCATGCTATTTTAACATCTGTACAATTTTCTTTGAATAAAAATTAAATTCTAACCAGATTTGTCAGTTTCACATGAAACACTAGTTCACTACGGAAGCTTAAAAAATATGTATGTTTCCATGTTACCAAGATAGGTTTGTTACAGATACTATATGATTAAGTTTGCCAAACATCAAACCATGAAACAAGAAATGTCAAGATGCAGAAACTGAAATGTTTTTACAGCACACATGTACACTAATACAGGGATAAGTTATATCTCGGAAAAAGTGGTTGGTCAATGACATTTGTAAGCTTCCGTAGTTTACTGATGGTTAAATAAAATAAGTTTTGTCATTCGCTTACGCAATTTGGGTCCTGTAACAGAGGCTGTCATCTGCTTCCCAAGATGGAACAGCTTGATTTTGCAGTAGCATGAAGACGCAAGCTTTACGAGGGAGTGTACATGATTATCATCTACTGTTGTGTGAAATTGGTGATTATGTAGCTCAGGAAAGAGATTACAATGTGCACAGTTATTGAGAACAGATGATGCTACGGATGCCGAGACACCAATACCTTGTGGAAGTTTTCCATCAGAAATATTTAGGAGCCTTTGAAAACACTTCTCTGTTTCCAAACACACAGAAACAACACTCTCTGATGCTTTTTGCAGACCCCCACGGTCTTTTAGTGCCATAAATGTATGAATCTTGGCATTTTGGTTAGTCAGCGCCTCTGTGCACAAAAGGCAGTTCAATCGACGCTTCGTCATTTTTACAACAAATCCAGCAATGTAATTAACTGCAGCTTCTTTGTACTCAGATATGGTTTGGAAATTTGGTATATCTGCATAATCATGATCATCATGCAGTGGCTGGGTTCTAAGCATAAGATCATATTTACGTGCTATGCTTATTGCTGATGGTGGAGATACATAAAGAATGGTAGTACTATCTCTTAATATGCAATTTCCCGTGCCATTCTTGATATTGTGCCTTGTTAACAGCCGCTTGTATGCTGCACAAAACTGGCCTGCTGTTGGGTTATTATTGAACCCTCCACGGGCTCTCACTGCACTAAAAAACAGCTCTATGTGATCTTGAGAAAATTTATAGGTCAACAGGTATTTCATTGGAGCATTAGGAACTGCAATAAGCTCTGCAAAAAGTGTTGAGATACTTTTGATGCTGGCGGCAAAGCCTATAAAGCCAGTCTTCCTTGGGGTAAGATGCATTGCTTTACCGGTTGTATCAGTGAGACCTAAGATGAAACATTCAGCATCTCCCAAGATCTTAAGCAATTTATCAGCATTTATCTTTCTCAGTGGGGCTTTTGCACCCTTGCCCAAAGGATTCCTGCTATTCAGGACATCAAATGCAGCATCAACATGCCTTAAAAAGCAAACTGTGGCCTCACAACCTCTAAATTGAGGAAATTTCAACCCCTCATTGCAGTATTGTAGGGCATCTGCTACACTGGCACTAAATACCTGTGCGGCCAAATTGACCTTCATTTTTTGCTTTCGCCAGTCAATGTGTGCACTTTTTAGTTTATTTCCCAATCGAAGGCCCTCTTTTTCTTGGATTTTATTCAGCTCTTCTATATATTGCCAACTGATGGTCTGACCATCTGAGGTTTTGAAAATACCTATGTCTGCAAATGAATTGCGGAGCAACTTCAACATATGGCATACATCAAGAATAATATGAACTTGAATCGATTGATCTGACGGATGAGGAAATGACGGGTCCAAACCAATCACAGCCATATTTGCCCCAAGGGATTTCATCATTGCAAAATGACATGATGGCCCATCACAAGTTAGAGACACTGCTCGTACACTGCTATCATGAAGCCTACGGAAACACTCATTGACCAGGTTTGATCGTTCTTTCCCACTTAAACCATCTATAAGAAAATAGCCGAGCGGTATTTTCCATGCATCATTCGCTGCCACTGCCATAAAAACTAAAGCATCTTTGGCTACCGGTGTGGAGTCATCAACCCTACCTGTACCAATGTCTACATAACCTCGGTACTTTCCATTTGCATATTCAATATGCTTACGTATGGCCATTTCATCAAACATGACTGCACATACAGTCTCCTTTCCCTGTGCCAAGTTGTCATTGGCTTTAGCTTGGAGAGCATCAAATGCTTGCTTTGTAAATCCAGGGTCTCCCTCTACACTACAATACCATGTTCTAATTGTACGAGGATGAGGTAAGGCCAGGTCAAACGTTTCTCTTACATACTCGTAAGCCTTTGCCGAGTAGAACTGAAGAGTCATGGCAAATGAACGGAGGTCTTCTGGGTACCGGTATGCATTACTCTGTTTACTATTTGAATGTTCAACAACCCTTTGAAAGACTTCCTTTGGGACTCCACTGAATGTTGACTCCAACATCTCAGCACAGTTAGTTGATATAAGGTTTTTATTATGCAAAGATTCTATCACTGTGTTTAAGTTCATAACCTTTTTTTTCAGACGCCGTGTTTTTTGTTGCTCAACTTTCAACTTCTTCTTACAAGTTTCCAATTCATCTACTGTTTTGTCTAACTTATGCTTAAGTTTCGTAGGGGATTCTAGCACAGCATAATTGTGATCAGAAACACCTACATGGAGCAGCTTAGGTGCTGGTGGCTCAACTGCATGGGGAGAACCTGTCTGAACTAGCTCGGGACTCTCGTCTGAATTTACTCTTCGTGCAGGTGGCTTACGGCTTGTAGATTTCTGGATAGCAAAAAAAGATTGAAATAAACTAAAAATTTGCCTTAATTATTTACCGTAGCAGCTCTGTTATATCCCCAGCCATGTCATCATACACACCACAGAATACAGCTACATTTTGCAAAAGCTTTGCAGATGTATGTCAATCATACCAACAAGAAAATTATATGACAAGACCTTAAGGCGTCTTTACAGAACTTTTCATTACAATGTATATTTTATGATGAATGCAAATGAATCAATCATTTTGTGGTATAAATTTCCAAGGTGTGGTTGATAAGATTTCTAACCCGAACAGAAAAAATCAACATAGGAAAAAACAAACCTTGAATATACCAGTAACTCAGGAATCAAACACTGTCATGTTCCTGGGGCACAAGGCAAACCTGAAAACATTAACAAGTGCAAAAAGGGAACAATAACAGAACACGCTGAAACTGCAACTATGACTCTTGGGTTACTTGCGAAATTTATGATGTATAAACCTTACAAAATCATGCAGTTACGTGCAAACTCTATTGAGAGAGCCCTCCGGTAGTGAAAATGTAAGAGGGTGCCCGGTTAACAATGTAGAACACTGACGCATGCATGCATGATAAAATGGCAACAGTTTAAAATACTTTGGAAATTATGTGCCTGTTATTTTGTTAAAATTAAACAGCAACAACTTAACAATGTAATAATAAGAAGCAAAAACATGCAGGGATTTAATTTATAATTGTGTGATGTAACAAGGACCGACAACAATAAGCGAAATGAAAGCAAACACAGGAATGAAAATGAGAACCAAAATATTAAATGCAAATAAATTAGTAGAAATTCTTCAGGCTTTAATCTTACCTTTTGAAGATGTGTTGGAAAAGCAAAGAGTGTGGGTTCAGCATTGGGATGAAGACGGACAGTCTGCCCAGATCTGTTAAAATACTCAACCAAAAAGTGCTCTGAGCAAACAAGTGAAGTCTTTGATGGCTTCCAATTGTCCCTTCTCATATTGGCAGTCCACCGTTTAAGCCTCTCTGGTTGGCTATGGGGAAATCTGTATGAAGGCACAAAATGAATTGAATACTGTGCGAAAAAAGAATTACCAGTGCAGTTGTTTCAAGGGAGGCAAGACCTATAACTGTCACAAAATTGGCACAAAATGTTGCACTCAGGCAAGCAAAATTTGAAGATTATGACTTGAAAATTGTAGACCGTTAATAGCAATTAACTCCACACTCAAGCACTGCATTTAAGTCTGTGCACAGTAGAATATAGGTCTAATAAGTTTTTCGTCAGCCCCACCCAGTAAGGATGAAACTGAGAACGCATTTAATTTTGTGTGGTTTTTATTTTTTGGTCCTAAAAGGGTACCGTAATTCATCCCAACAGCGCAAGCCCCAATTACAGGATAGATAGAAGCTAACATGCATGTCTTTTGGAGTGGGGAGAAACCCGAGTACCCAGAGGCCGAGGAAACCCACGCAAGAAGGAAGAGAACATGCAAACTCCACAGAGAAAAGCTTAGGTTCGAACCCAGGACCAGTAATGGTGTGAGGCAAAAGTGCTAACCATTGTCCCATCGTGCCAACCATGAAAAAGAAAAATAATTGTTGTGAAACATATAACTCACTTATGGAATGTTATCCCCCTGTCATAATGGGCGCGGTTTGCAGTATTTGTGCAGCCATAAGCTGTGCAGCCTGACATCTTATTATTCTTATCTTAGTAGCAAGTAGACTTAGACTAGTTCACAAGCTGTAATGTACAAACAAAGAGACAAAATAAGCAGGTATAAATGAAATTCAAACTCCAGTGGAATGTATTATGTCATATTAAGGTTTGTATAAATAATAATATATGCCTTTCAATTGCTTCGACCCCCCCCCCCCCTGAACAATATTTATTCACAAATTTTGATTTCATTTTCATAGCTATTTGCACTTGATAAATGATATAAGTGTTGATTTGAATCAGCACCCAGTCCCCCAACATGCAGCAGAAAATAGTAATTAAATGCCACATATTGTATTAACCACTCAAGGTGGGGGTTTCACAGTAGCGACACTGCTCATTGTAGCTGGTTGATATGTAATGTAAGCGCACTATACCATGTCTCAATTGACTAGATCTGTCAAGGAAAACATGATCACGCTAAAACCTAAGACTAGTAAGAGTCCATTACTTAATAGTAGGCCTACTGCATACTAACTTCCTTGCTCTAGTCTGACTAGACCTGTCTATTTGGGCCTGACATGAGGGCCAGTAGGCCTAGTAATAACTAGGCCTACACTACTACTAAAACTAGTAGTACTAGTGTAGTAGTTAGTAGGCCTAGTACTAGGCCTCTAATATAGTAACACTGTATCAAAGTCAAACTCAAAGAATTTGAAATAGGCCGCCGCTAGCATGTCTGGCCCTGGCCTAGGGCTAGGCCTAGAGAGTAGGTCAAAGAATTTGAAATAGGCCGCCGCAAGCATGTCTGGCCCTGGCCTAGGGCTAGGCCTAGAGATTAGGCTACATGTAGCCTTTGTAGGCCTAGCCTACTGTAGTTGGAATTTTTCCATCCTGCTAAATCCGTGTTTCTTCAACAAATTTACAATATTTTGGGAGTTTTTAAATCATGATAAAAAGGGAAAATAAGTTATGGCCTGATATGGAACTCTTTCCAGGATTTTATTGCAATTTGTAATACCATCACCACTGCTTCCAGTCCACTCTCAGTGCAACTTCTCTGTATCTAGCGTACGTACGTACGTGCGTGTAGCTAGTGTAGTGTCGTGTCGATATGTTTTTAATATCCCAACATGGCCGCTGAACAGCTTCCAGTGACTTCACGGGTTGCTATGCAATCGCTGTACGCGCGACCTATCCAGTTTGTAGAGATCAGTGGCACATACCCACTGTAATAATTATGCAGATCGAGGCCCAGGAAAATAATACCCCAATGCCTGTAAAAAAAACTTGTACTACTAGTAAACCGCGTGCACGAGCGACTGCACTAGAGACTAACCGGATAAGAAAGTCGGTACGGTATTACGGGTGAACTAAAGGGAGTTCCCCAACTATATAAAAACCTAGTGACTTGTGTTATTTACGTTCAATCCAATAGACTTTCCGTGTTCGAGTAAACGGAACCTGTCTATATGAATAAAGCTGCATTTTGATACAGACACAGCTAGTTTACTAACTATTATTACATGTAGCTGTGTACGTGTATTCTCTGAGTCTGATTGTCTGATAATCAATTGTGTCGTCGAGCTGTCAAGACGATTACATGTAACCTACTACTACTAGTACCAAGTACTAGTACTACTACATAGTACTAGACTACTACTACCTACACGTACTAGGCCTACTACTAGTACTAGTCCTAGTAGGCCTTGAATGATACGTTAGTACATGGAGGAAGGAACCATGGTTAGTACTACCGGTGTTCATCAAAAACAGTATAACGTAGGTAAGCCTATGATTGTGAGACTGGGTCTAGGGAACACATACTACTAGGCCTAATGATTAATATTGGTGTGGGTAAAACCTGGAGGTAGCCGGTGTCATATTCATTTTTTCAAAATATGTTCTAGGAATTTATTTTTAATTTTTTGCACGGTTCTTGCGGCAATTTTTCCCTTTTTTATTTGCGCTGTCCCAATTTTACTTGCCCTGCAATAGAGTGCTGATGTCTGCCACCAGAGGGCATACATTTTTAATCTGCGATCTTCTCCAAGCGCCTACTCGTTTAGTACATTTTGTGCCTGTGATTACAATGTAGGTTCAGCCCTTTCCTCCTTGTCACCGACGTGTGCGGATGCCTAATCATTCAGCTTTGCCTCTGTAGATTGAACTACATGTATAGTGCTGTGTGTTTACGGTTATTTTTGTAACCGGTTCCCATTTTTTTGGAATTACATTGTTCGTGCAGTTCACCTTAGATGCATACGGCCGCATTGCAGGATCACCGATGATAAGTGGAGCGATCAAATATACCTGACACAAAATTGTAACTGGACACGAGAATTAAAGATCAATCACAATTCTGATGTTGTTTTCCGTTAATTGGTTAGGCCAATTAAAATATATGTTATGTTTCTCATCACTGTATCTGAAAAAAATTGGCGAGTAGGGCATTTGATATATTTTATATTTTATATTTTTTGAGACGAGATTGGAGGCCATAAAAAGGGAGCGAAGACTCCATTTTATGCTTTGTAACTTTATGACAACAATTATTTATTTTCACGGTTTTAATATGTATTGAAAATATTGTCGTTCCGGCTCACAAATGCCGAGGGCCCGAGGTTTTTCCCAAAATATGGACAATTGCCGAAAATCTGACATCCCTGCAGGCTTTTCTGGCGAATTATACAAAACAAAATTTAAATATAAAATAAATAAAAAAATTGGGGCGGGCGTAAAAATCGAGGCGGGCGGTGATGAGAAACAAAATATATTTTAATTGGCCTTAAGGAGATGCTATTTTACAAATATCTGAAGAAATTTTTAAAATATTTCATTCAGAAATGTGTAAAAAACGTGGTAAAGTTTGTCATTTTTCTATCACTTCGAGCGGCGATTGAGAAACCTTTCCTTCAATGTCCGTTGGTGACAGCAGACAATTTATGATCTCACCTGATGGCTGCATCACCGAGGAGTCATTCCTGTATGCGCAAAATTCTCTGTCTGTGTAGCTTGAATTTGTATTCTTTGCAACAGTTTCCCCAAGGAGATATGAGGTAATCGCGTGAATATGTTTCAGAGGTATGGGATTTCAATTTTGTTCCGGCAGGAACTACTTCGTGTACTATTTTATAGCGACATTCATTTTAGACGGGGACGAAATTTAGCAAGGGTAAATATTTCATGCAACAGCTAATGGGCGCACCAGTCTTATTGACTCGAAATTATTACATGTATGTACATACAGTACATTGTAATGCAGTCGCTTTCCAGACTTATGATAATGCGCTATAGTATTAGTAGTAGTAGTAGTAGGCATAGTAGTAGTACTACTGCTGCTAGCTGCTGACGGCCAACTGTGTTAGAATTTTTCATTGGCGTACAAACAGACTTTTCTCTGTCGGAACTGCTCCCGCTCTCAGTTTCATGAAGGGGACCGATATTCCTAGGTTCAGTTTTGTGAGACAGGTTTGTGGGGTAAACTTTCCTCGAGCTTGAAATGTGCTTGACATGTACTCTGATTTACAATATGCCGATGGCTGAAAGTCTGATCTGGTCGTGTTTACAAATTGAACCCATTGTCGCCGTACAGCTTTGTCTTTTGGCATCGAGTAAGAACTACATGTTGGATCATCTCGCTGATTTCGATCACAAGCACCAACAACGCAGTATCCCATTTCTAGTTTATTTCACAACGCAAGATCCATTGAAACACGATCAATAAACACTATTAGTAGTACTAGTCAGCTGCGTGCGTACGACCCGGGCCTAGCCCGGCGCTGGGGGCCGGGGCAGGCGCGCGCTGTGCATGCTATGGCTATACTAGCAGCAGTAGCAGCAGCAGGATTACGGGCAGTGTGTACACATTGTGCATGTGTGTACACACACGCGCCGCGCTGTGGGAGGTTTGATGTCACATCGCAAATTTTGCGGGTAGTCTCGCCTAGTCATGAAAAAGCAAAACATAAAGCCGTCAGGTGTCGTCATGAAAACTGGTCATGAATAATTCATGAGATACCTTGCGTTTCACATTTTGCAAAAGTGGGCTGTCAACTTTGGAGCTTAATTTTTGGAAAATTTAATTGTTTCTTTTACTTATTCAGTTTAACATAACACTAAATCTTAAAATAAAGCAAACTTGTAGTTGCCATTGTGATTGATCTTTAAATAAACATTTAATATATTGCGTGTACACGTAGTACTAGTACATGTAATATTATCATGCAGTCATAAGTCTAGCGTGCAATATGATCTGTGATTGGCCAGAGCCGCTGTAATCCAGACATTGGGAGAATTTAGCACGGAGCCTGACCTATATGTACTGTATGATTGGCCAGACCGAGCTGAAATGTAGATATTATAGAATGTGGCTGGATTTACATTGCGACCACGCGGCCTCAATTATTTACCAAGAAATACTCAATGGAAATGCCGTTGCTAGACAATTATTTACGGTTAATAAAACTAAACGTGTAACCGGACAAATTGTCGGTTAACCGTGTAACCGTGTAACCAGCACAGCCCTAGTATGTATGACGTAAAAATATCCGTGGAGCGTTTTTACCTGCTATCGCATTTGTAAGTTTGTATAGGGGCAATTCCATGAGGAAGTGGACATGACCCTAAAATTTAAAATTTTGTTTTTTGATTAAAAATTGGATTGATATCAGTGCATAGGTTCTGGGGGAAATGCTAAGGATGTCATTGGCTTTGAAGAAAATGTGCAAAAAATTCACATTTATATGCGATTTCAGTGTGAAATTATTTGCTAAAAAGAACTAAAACTTGAATTCATTACTTAATGAGGAAAAAATAAATTTATCAAATCAATCTGATCAGATTTATTACATGTAATTGATTCAACCTAATTATCAGCTGTTATAGTCATGAATTTTATTTGGATTGATTTAGACCACAAATTTTGGAGATTTCCACCCATTAACATGTACTAACCAAAACGTCATACTTGTTTTGCCCAAAAAGGAAGCATTGTGTTAGAAATTTGGTTTCAATTGTTTTTCCTTTTCTGTCCAATCCTTAGTTGAAAAAAGCAAAGTAGATTCCTGTATATTGCTACATATTGAATACTAAAGCATTCAAAATATGTAACGTAACTAACCATGTAACTAACCAAGCCGTAACGTAACTAACCATTGTCAAAAATGTAATTGAGGAACCAATCACATAAATGGAAAGAGGACAGGAGCCGCTTTGTACATGTATAGGAGACACTCATTGGTTGTATCCATAGCCCTATTTTGCGTATGCTTCCAACAAAGTCAAGAACGGTGACTCAAACTCCATGAACAAATAATCAGAAAAACGTGCGGTGGGGATGATTTTTCTGTAGAACGTTTTCTGCTGTCTGTAAAATATTGGGGCTCTGCTATCATGGTTTAGGTTTTTTTTTGTATCCCCTGGTGACTGGAGCCTGGCGTGGCTAAAAAAAATACGAAATGGGACGGCCCCAAAATATGGCCCATTTACATGAGATTCCCAAGCGGATTTGGGAGGGTATCGACCGCCAGGTGAGGTCATCACTAATCTTCTGGCATCCATGCCAAGGAGGTGCCAGGCCATGATGGTGCAAACAAATTCCGTTAAAGGCATAGAGTTGTACGTAGAAAAAACTAGAGGGCGTACTCGTGTTTTATGCTGTACCGACAAGGAGGCTGTGCCGCCATTACCAAACCGGGCAAAAACTATTGGACGCCACACGACCCCACGTATTGTTTACATTCGATAATTATATCGAATGTTGTGTTCCGCGTGAAATTAGGTTGTTTTACAAATATTATAACATGTACGCTACAACAAGTTACAGCAGACTAGAAAGTCAAACCACAATGGAAAATGCCTTTGGCTGCACTAATCGCCGGGAGAGAGAAAGTGGTATTTCATTTAATAAAATTGGTACTTTACTCTTTAGTCTTTAGTTTAACATTTAGATAGGGGCAATTAAGTTAGTGCCTGACCCTAGGCCACGTACGCCTTTTGCCTTTGACCTATATTATTTTAATTAGGCTAATAAACCGGTAATGATTTGGGGAATTAAGATCTTGGTTTAACATGGCTAAACTTCAGAATATCTGTCTATTCACAAGTCCGGTAGTACCTCTTGTATCACCAAAGTTAGACTTAGACTTAGAGGCTAAGTCTATGAGGCGTATGGTTTATAGATCATTTTAGATTGTTTCAAAGTATGTGATAAATTTGTATTTGGAGAGCAGCCTTACCTTAATGCTAGTAGGCTACCTTATTGTTTGTAATTTATAGTCTGTTTGATTACTGTGGTCCGTAATGCAACTATGCATAATTGTCTAGCCTGTGATAGGAGCATGAGGCTGTGAGCGAACTATAGTTACTAACCCGAGTCAATCATTTTCATATCTATAACTACCGGTACGGTAGTGCCCACCCACAAAAAAACCTATGCCATAAGATAGGCCAGCTCTTGCCTAGCTAGGCCAGTTGTGGTTATTGTTCCAACGGATTCATATTATGTGTAACACTAACAGTCCTCATATCAGAAGATTAATTATTGTTAGTTTACATATTATACTGGAGATGGTGTAGGAACAATAACTATGGTGGATATAGCATAGCCTAAGATTACTTTTGTTGGAAATTTTTGTTGTACATGTATATTCATGTCACACTCAGCCAATGAAGGAAATACTTCAAGAGGCACATGAATAAACTGACAGTGATAAAATAGAAAGTAAAACAGTCAGACCAACACATGATCAACTAAGGACAGTTGGAGTTGCTGATGTTCAACTTTGGCAATAACACATTTACTCTGATTGAGAATAAGCTAAAATCAATGAAAACGGAAAAACATGGTCACATATTTTCAGAAACATTCAAGCAGCTTGCGGTGACGTTCCATTTTTTTATAGCGTCCCAGGCCTACGAATTTGTGCAAAAATATTTACATCTGCCACATCCTACCACAGTACGTAAAATGGAGTGCCAGCAATAATCGCCACCGGGATTTCTGAAAATGTTATAGAACATAATGAAGAATATGGTTACTGAGGATTCCCTGAAAAAGCACTGTATGCTTAAATACTAGATGCAATATCTCTTAACCCTCCTACTACCATTGGCGACTGTAGTCGACAGGAATGTATAGGCTACCATGTACATGTGTACCAGTCAATATTATGTAATTCTATTATGAATAGAATACAATGTGTTATTTTAGCCGGTTCTCGCTAGCCTTATTCTGAAAACAATTTGGTAGCGAAAGGGTTAAAAAGAAAGTAGTGTATGATGCTAAGCATAGCAAATATGCAGGTTTTGTAGACTGTGGTAATGTCTTAGCTTCTTCTGAAGACCGCTGGAACCATTCTCCTTGTTCATTCGTGCCAATGCCTAACGTGCCAGTTAAATACCAATACAACACATAAAGATGACCCAGTTTCGAGGTCACGTGAACATATGTCTTGTTTACAAAGGGAAAGTTTTCTCAGCGGGGATTACCAACCTCTACCAAAATGGAACCCCCTCCCAAAAAGTTGTGCATCTGCTCCACCCCAGCACAGGAAAACGTTGATGTTGTTGTTAATTCAGTGTACCGGTAATCAATGAAATGCATGCTTATTTTCATGTTGGACTGCAGAGTCTGGGGTACTGGGTTCGATTCCTGGTCGTGACACTTGTGTCCTTGGGCAAGGCACTTAAGAATACTTGCTCCATCCTTCGGATGGCATGTGAAGCCATAGGTCCCGTGTGACATGCACGTTAAAGAACCCAGAATACTTATCGTGAAAAACTGGAAGGTGCATGTCTTGATATTTCTGGCAGTCTGCACCCCAATGGTGCTTTTGGATGTATAAATAGTAATAATAGTCATCAAATGATCCCATTCCTGTAATTGGCGCGCCAATTAAAATTGTTTCCCAATACCATAGCTGTACATAATTTATATACGATATATTTGAAATAATCTGGTCAATAAATCTGCACCTTAAAGTGCACATTTGTGGAAGTTTATACTGAAGTCCCCTATTGAGTTTGTTGTTCATACAATGCGAATGAGTTGCTCAATGGTAGCTAACTCTTGCAAGCAAATTTATAACTGTATTGTAACACAAATGTATAGGGGTGTTTCCAGAAATTAGGGCAAGCTTGCAAATACATCATGTACAAGCATGCAGGGTAATGAAATAAGCCTGCTGCTAACTTGCCAATACATTTACAAGTTTGCCACAAGCTTGCAGTACATGTCCAAGCTTACGGCAAGCTTGCAAGTACACTTGCAAGTACACGTGCAGGCTTGCCGCAAGCTTGCAAGTACATGTGCAGGCTTGCCGCAAGCTTACATGTTATCGTGCAAGCTTATGGCAAGCTTGCAAGTACACGTGCAGGCTTGCCGCAAGTACACGTGCAGGCTTACGGCAAGCTTGCAAGTACATGTGCAAGCTTGCCGCAAGCTTGCAAGTACATGTGCAAGCTTACAGCAAGCTTGCAAGTACATGTGCAAGCTTGCCGCAAGCTTGCAAGTACATGTTCAAGCTTGCCGCAAGCTTACATGTTAACGTGCAAGCTTATGGCAAGCTTGCTGCAAGCTTGCAAGCTTGTAATTTGCTTGCAGCTAGATTGTGTGCAAATGTGCAATCTCATGCAAGCTTACGGCAAGCTTCGCAATCTAGTTATCAGCTTAATACTAGGTTAAAACAGAAAAATAAGCTTGCCGCATGCTTGCCGCATGCTTGCCGCAACCTCGTATTAGGTTTGAATTTGAAATATTTAAAAGTTACCGGTAGCGTACCGAAAGGTAGGCCTATAACTGTACTGAGACTTTACGGCTGCCGATTTTGCTCAGTTCCACTAAGACATTTACAAGACAGGACCTTTCGTTGTAAAGCTATGGGACATAAACCAGAAGAGGAATTCCAAAAAGTAAAAGAACATGTAGGTCGGACATGAATATCTCCCGCCGAGTTAGCTACGCGCACGGATGTCACCTGCACTGCGAGTGCATGGCTATCGTGGGGTGTGGCTATGCCCACAGGTAGGCAGCGGTACCGGCAGTATCGAACACTCTCATTGGGTTTTCGCTTAATTATTTTTACTAAAAAACTACAAACGCATCCATGGAAATCATAAAGGATAACAAATGAAGGTGATAACATTAAGTTTCCTCACATAACATAAGGATTATAAGATGAACAAGTTACAGCAAAAAAACGGTGTCTTACTTTCGGAGGCCACGTGGCCGGTCTACATACAAGCTTGTTTCATACGTTACATGTACGTGTACGTAAAAAGTGCATGTTAGTTACATGTACTGTGCATGCAAGGATTGTCTTTTATGTGTACGTGTTGATGCAATTGGTCTTTGTGTGACAGTGTGTGCGCGCTTGAGCAGTATTCAGATTCAGATAGTGTTTGGAGTCGGCTCTGCGAAGCTGGAGCTGTCGATGGGTGGGTACACGGTTCTTCACAAAATAGGACTTTGCGGTTCCGATTCTCATTTTGGAACCGCAGTTCCACTCGGAACAGGAGGATCTGCCCAACCCTAGCTGTCAAATACACATTGAACCAATTAAACTAAACGTGTCCAATACCCCTATGGGCAATTCAACGGTTAGTTACGTTACATTTTTAGTGACTAAGCAGAGTTCTTTGGGCTTCTATATTCAGAAGA
The DNA here is from genome assembly GCA_032273685.1 of Pteraster tesselatus. Taxonomy (NCBI): domain Eukaryota; kingdom Metazoa; phylum Echinodermata; class Asteroidea; order Velatida; family Pterasteridae; genus Pteraster; species Pteraster tesselatus. The sequence continues at coordinate 174,760 of JAVCKS010000020.1, read as the reverse complement.
AACCCTATCAATCATTCATTATGGTACCATCAATACATCTATACCTGGAGTTATCACACAATAATACGTCGCTTGCCCGGCAGAGGGGCGTTAGACTCGAAATGCCCTATTTTGCCCGAATTGTGTCTAACGCCCTTCTGCCGGGCAAGCGACGAATAATAAAAAAACATTCAGACATGTAACGGGAATTGTAAAGGCAACTTTAATCTTAGTTAGTTACGTTACAAAAAAAGGACATGGAACAAAAGGTTATATCTTTACATAAAAACTTTCCTCAACTGGAATACAACTGAAACAAAGTTTAATATCTCTAACATTGATTGATTACTTGCAAGTGTTTTGACATAAATTAAAATATGGAGAAATAAGTCTCATCAGTTTTAAGGATTGCCAAAAAATCATGGCGGTTAGTTACGTTACGGTTAGTTACGTTACGGTTTGTCCATGCCTACAAATATGTTCAAAGGTCATATTTAATCACACTTGAAAAAGGATCTCAAATGCTTTCAAAATGATGAAAGAAAGATCAAGAACAAGATCCAAGTTGTTTAATAAACCCTAATCACCAGTGTTTTTGGCTAGAAACTACCCCATTATGCATATACACAAACTCAACACAAACTTGTATACATGATTGCTTTGTCTTGCCCTGTGCTATGGTAGTTTGGGTGTAAAATTGGTATTCATGGTACACTGGCATGCAAATGTTATGGCTCCCCTAGGGGGTGTAATTTATATTTTCTTGTAGTTACAACAAATGGATAAAAACTAATTTAAAAACCACACCTGTGTCAAAGTAAATATCTCTTTATGATAAATCTTAGTTTAATGATCTGAAATATATTTCCAAACTTAAAAAATACGACGAAAATCTAAATCATAAAGTTCTGTGTGCACCAAGTTAACGGCGAGTCTGCTCAAATCCAAGATGGCGGCCCCCATGTATCGCTGTACACACACAGAAGGTGCATCTGTTTAGTAGCCTTTAACCATACAGTTAGATATAATACACCTAGAGGGCGTACTCGATTTAGCTTTGTGCGGACATGGAGCGCTGCAGCCATTACCAAACCAGGCAAAAGGTACATTAAGTACCCGGATGTGGCCGGGCAATAACGCATGTCGTATACGTGCTCGATCAGTTCGTTAAAATAACCAAGCAATATTAATGGAAATTCCTCCCTTAACCTGGTTGACGTCGAGAATAAAATACTACGAGAGCAGTTATACACAATGTATGTACGTACCGTTAAGGCCCATTGGCCTAAAAACAAGATAGCTTATTCTCGTTCACAAATCTTTCGGGAAGTTGGTGAGAAGTTTTGCGGAGTGTCTACAGTAGACCCCTACCATTTGAAAATTAAGTCAATGCTTCCCTGTCAAAGTGTCATTATTGTAATGAAAACGTGAAATAAACCATTTTATTCAAATTCCTGGTAATGTGACAATCACTATCTAAGTCTCCCCCACTGTTTTGCTGGGCCCCAGGATAAATGGTTAGCTGCAACGAGCACCTAGAACTGTAGTATACTTTACTAGTAGTACATACTGTACGTGCATGTAGGGCCATGAGAAATAACAATCCGGTTTACCGTCCGAGGCATTTATTAATTATTTTATTTTACCTATAATAATAATTATAGGTCTCCCACACAAATTGCCGAGCACATCATCACAGGGAAAAAAGTAGGTTTTTCAAGTTCGAATTTCACCAGTAGTTATGCGATGGATATGCCTACACATGGGGATTTTTCTATACAATAACCTGGACATCCCCATCTTGTCAAAACCCATCAGAATTGCCGTTTAGCCTAAGTACAGGCTGTGCTGAGACATTTGTTTTTCAACTAATGAATATTTTTGGGCGGGGGCTATTTAGGCATGCGGGCGGTGGACGGTAAACCGGATTGTTCATTCTCCTGGCCTAGTAGTAAGTAGGCCTACACTGAGACTGACTAGAACTAGCCTACTTACCAGGCCTAGGCTATGCTCTGCACTGCATATCAATGGGGGAAGGGTAACACTACAGTAACACATTTTAGTTATACCACTTAGCACATTATACCCTGGAGTATTATTGTCCTGGCAAATTGGCTTCTTGCCCCCTGAGAAACATCTGGTCTCGTATACGCCTACAGGTATGTTCGCACTTATATTCGTGTTATTTTAAGATGCGCCATGGCTTCTAGGTAACAATAACATGCTCCTGCCCTACGGTGCAGTACTGGGAAGCCATCAACACTAGTATAACAGGCATGCAGTGCACATTGTGTAAATGAACCCTATTATTTAGGTACAATTACAGAAAACTTTGCAACAAATTTTTGTTGGTCTTTTTCAGGACTGTTTATCATATAGTACACAGGTGAGGAAAAGAAAGTAAAAAAAAAAAGCCTTGACAAAGTGCATTGTGGGAGTTGTAGGCTATTGTGCAATGTGTAGTTTGTACTTGCAGCAACGTCTGGCTGCATATTCACTCCAACTATGTTTATTAATAAAAGTAATAAGATCATAATCAGAAATATAATTAATAATTAAAAAATGAAATTTTTATATATTTGTTTATTTGTTCACCACATCCAACAGTGGAAGCTACAGAAATGGAAGCTTGCAAGCTTGCGGCAAGTTTGCCGGTAAGCTTGTTGGGAACCATGCAGACGAGCTTGCCCTTAACTTTGCGAGCTTGCAGGCAAGCTTGCCCTAATACCTTGCCTGCAAGCTTGCAGATGAGCTTGCCTGCAAGCTTGCTGGTGAGCTTGTCCTTAAGCTTGCGAGCTTGCAGGGCAAGCTTGCCCTAATTTACATAGTACATTGTACATGTAGCACATGCGGTACGACAAGTACATGTACATACATGTATGCACCCACATGTAATATTCTATTCAAATGACTTTATTGTGGGTGCGTTTTACGTGGCGCACTATTACAGCGTACTACAAGGGAAACAATTTGAAACAGGTACATTTTGTGTTACAAAAACCACGAGACTCGCGCGGCTACAGGACTATTTGTTTTTTTTAAACGTTTATAACTGTATATGTGTACATGTATCTACATGTACATGTACTCCAGCTGATGCATGTTTCTTTTATTTTTCAACTTAATTGAGAAGAACTAGGTCTAATAAACAGGCATATGAGCAGTTTCACAGTAACATGGGCCACAAGTGTCTCACAGGGTCAAACATTGAAAGTCATTTTAGTACTTATTTTCCAATTCAATATTAAAACACAAATCTTTATATTTATTGAATTTTTATATTACGAAGCAGCAACTATTGCGGTATTTTCACAGTACCAACATAAACGTCAGTCAATTGGAAATTTTTTGTTGAATAATGTGACAAATCAACACCGCAATATAACACAAAAGGCCATGCTTATTTGCCTAATAATGAAGTAACAACACAAAAGGCCAAGCAATGGACACAACTAAAGCTTCTAGTATAATTGTTGTTGACTGTTATAGCGTTAATATCATGAATAACTCAAATAAATAAAGATAGTTCACGTGGGTCGGATGAGTGGACATTTTTTTGCACATAAAAAGACATTGTATGAACACCCAATATGTGTTATTTAACACAAAAGCCCATTCCTATTTGACTTGTAATGAAGTAACAACATGAAGTACCAATTAAAAAAAAACATGCTCACGCCATATAAACATCTTCTGATTTAAAAAAATGAATTTGTCGCAAGATTTTCACCAAAAATTGTAAAACTTTTACAAACATGATCCCCAAATAATAAAACTTAATAGTATTTATGAACATAATACATCATAAAACAAAGCAATTGACACTTCTAAATCTTCTAGTATTTAGCATTTGGGACCGGTACAGTGTTAATACGATGAATAATTCAATTTTGACATGAATAAACATTGTATTAGAACCCCAATATATTTGGTAATAACACAAAAGGCCATGCTTATTTGCCTAATAATGAAGTAACAAAATGAAAATAATGAAAAACAATGAAAAACTGTGTGTAAAGTAGATTTCAACAATCATATTTTCACAAAAATTCAGTTTTAATCAAAATTTTGATATATTCAGCTTTACGGCTGTGGGATGTTACATACTGGTAAACAGTAACAAGACTATTTACACATTAAAAGTTTCATATCGATAATACAAAGAACCATAT
>JAVCKS010000020.1:155743-170509 GCA_032273685.1 Pteraster tesselatus | reverse complement strand
GAGCTCCTCAAGATGATCCGCTGCAACTGCCAGACAGACTGCAGCAGCCTGAAGTGCACCTGCAAGAAGCACGACATGTACGAACTCAACCCAAGTTGCATATGTGACAGTGATGACGATGACTAAACTTTTTGAGGAAGATTGATCAATGCTTCTGAACATGTATGGTAGTCTGAGGCTATGTTCTGAGGCTATGGTAACGACATGCAGTATTATAATAATTATGACCTCATGGAAATGTGTTTCATTTGTTTCCTTGACCCTGAGAATCTATGTTTAGCACTTCAAATCAAGGCTCTGTGTTATTTAGAGGTGGAGATATAGGAAAATCTCATTTTATGGCGGCCATTTTACCTTCCACCACCAGGATTCCTTAAGAGTTTTGATATGTTATAGTGCACACCTCCAAGAGCTGAAAACAGTTGAGACACTTTCTGTTGCAATTTGTCCGAGGTCATATCAAATAATGCCTGGACTATAAAAACAAATGATTTATTGACAGTTACCACCTACTGCAAACACGACTAGACTTTGGGAGTAACTATAGAATACTCCGCCACCACGTCCCTTTTCTAAACCGATCCTAGTACCCAGATTTTCATTTCACAATATAATTACAAGGCTACCACACTAGTCACCAAATAAGGAGTGGCGGGGTATTCTATATATGTAAGCTAGCCCATTTAAAATAAAACTGTACGTGTCAGTAATTAGTGACAATGTTTTGTTTAGGCCTACTACGTACCTTGTTTCGTCTGTAACTTTTTGGTACCAACATTTCTATCAAGCTTTGATACTGATACTATCAGTATCAAAGCTTGATAGAAATTTTAGTGATAGTATCACTATCATCATGTAGGCCTAGGCTAGTACTAGTACAGTACTAGTACTAGTACTGTAGTAGTTTACAAATTACTTTCATTTCAACAACAAACTAGGCCTAAGTTAGGCTTAATTGCTATGCAGTTGATGTTTTGTCAAAAAATTAAAAAGTTTGAAAATTTGAAGTTTCTGAAACGATTTTCGAAAAGAATTCTTGCCAGATTTGTGGGTAGCGTATAGATCAGGACTAGGAGAGTAGGATTAAAGCCTATTCTACCATACACTACCAACAGCACTGCAGTAATCCCATTCTGCAATAGATGAATTGAGTGTAAAGCCTAACTAGCCTAGCTACAATAGCCTGCCCTTAGCCCACATGTACTTCACGAGAATTCAACCTCCTGAGTCCTGTCTATATTTCCAGGAGCTCCGGGTTTTACTTATAATGCCTAGAGGAGCCTAATTTTTACATTACCTCGTCCTTGTGGCTATGTCCGACTCCGATAATACTATCGACATCACGTTTAGTATGTGACGTTGATGCCAGCTCTATGTTTGTAGATGTATTATCCATGTTTTTCGGTGTAGGCTAAATCTGACTGTGTACTTGAGCTGAGCGGCGATTGAATCTGACTATTTACTATTCTTTGTACTATATTAATTATTATTAATTCCAACTACTTTCCCCACAATTACAACAAATCACAACTACTACTAACTAGGCCTACTTGGTTACAAAACGTACATGTACACATGTGTACGTACGTACGTACACATAATCCACGCATGATCTGCTATGCTTAATTTATATAGTATGGTGCATGAATATGCACGCCGCGTACCGGCCGTACGTACAGTCAAGGAAACTAGATGGAGCGTCGTTAGGAACATCTGCCTTTCAATTGGCCCAATGGGTGCACCGCGCGCGCGCGCTTTTGCACTTGAATAATTAAGTTGACTTGCATAAAGTTTATTATCTGCAGACATGTACATGTACCGTTTCAAATTGTTTTTGTAAATAGAATTTGTGTTTAGAATTGCATTGTGGAAGACACGTTGTATCTGGAATGAAGCCGGTCCACTGAACTAGAACTATATTACAGCCAGCCACGGCATATTAGGGTGCGCGGGCCGGCCCCAGCGCGGCCGCGCCGGGCCCCATATCCCAACGCGCGAGTTTTTACCGCGCTTTTCTCTAATAGCTAGCTGAAGTGATTTTGTTCGCATACGATATATCGGTGAACGTACGCGCACTAATATCTAACCAAAGTAAATAAACCGTGTGTAACCTAGCGCGCGGCATGCAGCAGCTAGCCGCGCCGGCAGCCTGGTTTTTATTTCATCGCCCGAATTTGAATCGTCTGCAAAAAACGTCCTAATCGTTCGGAATATCGAATAGAACTGGTAGTAGTAATATTCTTGAAGTTTGACGTCCGGACGTACACGTACGTTGGATTGTTACATTGACATACCTAACTATAGTACTAGGTCTATTAGTAATACTAAAGCCGCCTAAATAATTGTAAGTTGGAAATATGGCCAGACGAGTGAAACCGAACTTACTACAAGAGGAAGGTACGCAATAAATACCGTACGCAAGGGTCTTAATTCATATGCTGGGAAAATCTAATAGGCCTAGCACTACTACCTAAGCAAGGCTTTCTAACTAAGCTAGCGATCGAGGGGGGAAATTCAGTGAACAGTTGAAATTATAGGCCTAACGTACAATGTACAGGGCTAGGCAGTACAGATTATGTAATATTTGTGGTACTAGCAGGACCTGGGACAGTCCTTAATCAGCGGTACTAGGCCTACCGAGTACTGTAACTTGCGCCTAGACTTACTGATTTTTGTTCGTCCTCGATCGACATGCATGATTTACATCCGTTTGTTGATTTTTGTCCGTTCCGTACTATAGTACAACAGGTTCAAACCATGGTCAAACGGAAGAGTTAAAAATAAAAATGGCCTAGCTAGCTCTAGCTCTGTGCACGTACGTACGTGTACGTGTTATACGTATACGTATACGTATACGCGTACGCAGTGGTTAACATTCTATGCATCACGTGATCCATTGCGCGCGAAAACCTTTTTACCTTATGTCTATAGCTAGCTAGCTATGTACATGCATAGACCTAAAAACCAAACTGAAACTCAGTGATAGTATAGTATACTACTACTAGGCCTACTAGTACTACTAGTACTGCAGCCTTGTGATATTAATGCAGGGGTCAACTTGAAGCCGGTCTGCGCGGCAGTGCAGGGCCGGTGCCCGGCCTGGCAGAGTACGCAGCCGATTTCATTTCACGACACTAGTGCGTAACTTACGCCATCAATTGTATCGTAACTTTCACTTTCCTTATATACCGCGTACGCAGAAGTTGATTTACTTAACGCACAAATAAAACAAAACCGGTTTAGCGTCCCCGCCCGCTTTCTTTTTTGAGGCCGCCTCCTTTAGTTTTTTTGTTTTTAAACGGTACGGAAAGAATAAAATAGATGCTTTTTGGCATATGCTTTTTGGCATACGCATTTATATTAGAGTTTACACATTACTTGTATTTAATTGTAATCAACATGTGAAACCAGAGTGAACAGACGTGTTTTGTGGTAGCTCCGGCCAAATACAAAATCTCAATTTTTCCGCTGATGTAAGGTTGTAATTCTTTTAAGTTGAACCTCTTCAAATTCCAGTAATTCTCAAGATACTATTCGTAATTTCCTTGGTTGGTTTCGGTGAGTCTATACGCAGTCAAAATGCCTAAAAAGCTGGCTTCGACAGCAGCTACTGCCACGGAACCGGCTATGGCCGCCCTAACGGCAGCTATCTCTGAGGCGCTCCGCTCCAGGGACCTGCTGGATATTTTGATCCCTGCCCTCTCTGATGCCATTGCTGATACAATAACGCAAGACATACACAAGGCTATGGAGTTGGAGTTACACGCCAGAGACAAGAAGATAGAAAATCTGGAGAAACATGTCCGCCATCTTTCTGAAGGGCTCTCTGAACAAGAACAATACTCCAGACGTAACTGTCTGATTGTCCATGGAATTCCGGAAACGCCTCAACCAGAGAACACGGATCAAAAAATCACCGAAGCGGCCAAGAAACACCTGGGCATTGAGCTACGTACAGAAGCTCTTGACAGATCTCACCGCATTGGACCTCGCCTGGACAAAACGGGAAAACCACGGGTAAGGCCGATTGTAGTAAAATTCGTCGACTATAATTCACGGGCTATGCTCTATCGCCTTAGAGCCAAGTTTAAAGGCTCGGACATTTATGTCAACGAGAGCCTTACTCAAGAGCGGCTGCAATGGCTCACCGTGGCTAAGCGTCATCCGTTAACCGATAAGGCTTGGACCCACGACGGTCGGATCGAAATACGACGGAAAGACGGCTCACGCGTGATCATTGGATCCAAGGAAGATCTGCAGAAATTGTAGTTAGTTTCTTTGTTCCATAGCGTATATGGGCAAGTCACTAGTCTTAATGACCCCATACGATCAGTAATCTTGGTTATATTGTAAACCTACATTAGTGTGTATCACGTAGCTACCGCAAACACACTTACCGGATGTTGTAATATCTTAGTTGTTATATCTTAATTGTTTAAGTGTATAATGCTTGCTCTTGCTTATTGTACTATAATACTAATAATAATAATGTGCTTTGTTCTGTCTTTTGTTATGTCCGTGTGTTATTCATTTGTCCCTTATGCAATGTTGAGACAATCATCATGGCCTACATATTATGTTTTTTTGCAATTACTGCATGATTCACCACAGTATAGAACTATGATCAGTGGTACACGAATTCGGTTAATGATATGGCATTAGGATCATTCAATGAGCTTTAACTTATATAATATTCCATGTGAACATTGCTCAAAGTGTAATGTCTGATGAGTCTGGTTCTCTTCTAGAATTTGAAGGGCTTAGTCCAGTAAATGACTCTAATAATCCAAATCAAAATCAACATTTATGTGATTATTTTAATGAATCAAAATTCAATGAAACTTTTAACTTTAATAATCATTCTAAATTCTCCATTATCCATATGAATATTAGGAGTCTTTCCAAAAACCTTGATAAAATGCAGAATTATTTACAATCCCTTCATTCTGAATTCTCTATTATAGGTCTCTCGGAGACATGGCTGAAAAATTCTGATATGCCGTTTAACATTTACTCCATTCCTGAATACCAGTTTGAGACCAAAAACCGAGAAGCCAGAGCGGGGGGTGGGGTTGCCTTGTATATTTCTTCCGACCTTCGCTATACAGTTAGAGTTGATTTATCCCACTCAACTGAATCTTTTGAATCACTCTTTATTGAGGTTCAGAATAATAATAACAATAGGAACATTATCGTAGGTGTTATATACAAGCCCCCTTCAGCTTCATTTTCTGATTTTATCTTGACCCTACAGGATGTTCAGGAATGCATTTCTGTCGAAAATAAAACATGTTTTATCTCGGGCGATTTTAATTTTAATCTGCTTGATGTTGATAACCACAGCCAGACCCAAGAATTTATTGAATCCATGTTCGCACAATCCTTTATTCCTCTTATAAATAAACCCACCAGAATTGCCTCAACTTCAGCCACTCTTATTGACAACATTTTTTGTAACATATATCCTTCTCCAAATTCAGGAATATTAGTTACGGATATTTCTGATCATTTTCCAATCTTTACAGTATTTCCTTTTAATTATAAATCCAAATATGGTTCTCAAGGTAGTTTTCGTAAAATTTCTGACGACAATCTTCGTAGTCTCAAAGCTGACTTAATTACCAGGGACTGGTCTGTGGTTAATAATTTTATGAGAATTTTTAATTGTCTATATCACAAAAACATTCCTCTCATAAATTGTAAGCGTTCGAATAGAAAATCTCAATCTCGGTCAAACTGGATTACGTCCTCCTTATTGAAGTCAATTAATTATAAAAATAGGCTTTATCGTAAATGTCTTCGTTTTCCAAATGAGTTTAATCGCCTGAAGTATACACGTTATAAAAACTTGTTGACGACCATTCTACGCTCCGCTAAACAAATGTATTTTGCTCGGCAATTTGAAAAAGAGAAAAACAACATAAAAAATACTTGGAAGATAATTAATACTGTTCTTAAAAATAATACATCTTCTACGGTTTGTAGTATAAATGTTAATAATCAGTGTATTGAAGATCCCCTTCTAATTGCAGAACATTTTAATGATTATTTTGTTAACATTGGTCCGAAACTTGCTACTGAAATCCCAGATTGTGATTCGGATTACCATAACTATCTGAATAATCCCAATCCTCATTCCATATTTTTTAATCCAGTAACTGAATATGAAATTCACTCTATTGTTTCGAATTTAACTAATAAGACAAGCTCTGGGCATGACTCGATTAATAGTAATGGTTAAGTCTATTTTTCCAGCCATTTCCAAGCCATTAACTTTTATTGTGAATCAGTCATTGTGTACTGGCATAGTTCCCGATTCCATGAAACTTGCCAAAGTTATTCCTGTTCTAAAGAAAGGTGATCCATGTTTAGTTAATAATTACAGGCCAATTTCTATTTTAACTTACTTTTCCAAAATTTTTGAACGCATTATTTACATTCGAACGACTCAGTTTTTACAAAAACATAACATTCTATCTGATTCACAGTATGGCTTTAGGGAGAATCGTTCGACCACTCATGCTGTATTACAAATGATTGATACTATTGTTAAAGGTCATGAACAGTCTTCGCATACCCTAGGAATATTTCTGGACCTCTCCAAGGCATTCGATACTATCGATCATGAAATTCTTTTGTCCAAACTTTCTTTTTATGGAATCAGGGGGGTTGCCTTGGAGTGGTTCAAGAATTACCTCACAAACCGCAAACAATTTGTGTATTTCAGTAACAATAGATCTACTGTACTAAGTATATTGTGTGGAGTTCCTCAAGGGTCTTTATTAGGACCACTTATGTTTTCTATTTATATAAACGACTTTGTTAAATCCTCAAGGATTTTGTCTTTTATTTTATTCGCTGATGACTCAAATTTATTTTATACTCATAGTAATCTGACAACCCTTGTTAACACGGTCAATGCCGAACTCTTATTATTGAAAAAACGTGTTTTATGATATTTAGTAATACGGTCAGTTCACTTTCTTCAGATATATTGTTTGATAGTTTATCGGTTAAGCAAACTGACTGTATCAAATTTCTGGGTGTATTTATTGATGTAAAACTAACATGGAAGAATCATGTGAACAATTTATGCAAATTAATCTCCAGAAATATAGGTATTATTAACAAATTGAAATTTGTTTTTCCTTCTGAGATTCTATATAAAATATATAATGCATTAATTCTACCCTATATCTCCTATGGTATTCTTGCTTGGGGAAACTCAAGTGCTTACCTTTTAACTAGAATTCTTCTATTACAAAAAAGGGCATTGCGTATTATTGACCATGTACATTTTAGATCTCACTCTGATCCGTTGTTCTTCAACCACAATACCCTCAAAGTTACTGATATTTATTATGTCCAGCTTGGTACATTTATGTATCGGCTCACTGCTCATGATTTACCTAATTCTTTTGAACGAATGTTTGATACAAATGCTGCTATTCATCGACATCTTACTAGACAGTCCCGAGATTTCCATATTCCATCTATACGTACTGCACTAGCCCAAAAAAGTATTACCTATCAGGGCCCCAAATTTTGGAATTTCCTAAGTCATGATCTTAAAAGTGTTAAAAGTCGGCCGTTATTTAAGAAAAAACTTAAGAGTCTGTTAATTGAAAAATATTGTCATGCTTAATTTTATTTTGTGTGTACTGCGTACTTCATGATGATGTTAATCTCTTATCTTATCTTATATAATGATATGATTTTGTATTGTCCTGTTTGTGTTTGTCTGTATTAATATATGTGCAACTTAAAGTTTATATGTGTAGTTTAATATGAACTGTTTATATATAATAAGTATTGCTTTTACATGTACACCTATGGGCTTCTCCACTCGACAAGCTTGCTTTTTGGAGAAGCCCACTGCTTAATCGCCTAGTTTTGTCCAATACATTGTATTAAATCTCTGGTTATATTGATTAAGTGGAAATAAATGATGATGATGATGATAACAAATTGTAGACCTGGCCTATACCTAGTACTAGCCTACTGACCTAAATGGCACACTGCCAGATATGTGCTACTACACTACTACTTGTACTTTTAGCAATAAGGCCCAAACAAAAAAGTTGTGTTGCCCTCAAGTGAAAAAATCGGGATGTGGGGTCGGTCGGTCGAACTTTTTTTTAATTAATTTTTTTTATTTTTTATTATCTTAAATTTGAAGTGTAGAACCTTTTACCAGAATATAATAGTAAACCGCGTTGTCCCTGTGTTTAAATCAATTTGTGTTGTATCTTTAAAAACCAAGGGATAAGTATAGGGAAGAAAAGCACAACTCCTATCAACATTTTAAGCTAAAACGGTAATTTAAAAAAATAAAAAAATAATAAAAAGCCAGACCCGATTTTTTCGAATATTACGGTCGGTCGCTGAGGGCAACACAATGCTCTTTGTTTTTGCCTCTAGACTACTGTGTTTGTCCTGGCACACGGCCAAAATCTTGTACATGTTAAAAATGTGAGATGATCCCTTATTTTTTATGCATGAGGAAAAACAGGATTACATTAAAACTATTTATATACAAGCTTTTTATTGACATAGGAAAAATATGATTGTAGTAATTTAGAACACTTCAAAAGTATTTCATATATAATCTATACAGATAAAGTTTGCTTATTGTACATGCAGTGAAATGGTTGTTGGTGCTGTTTAACGACGGTATGGTCAGCCATGTCCTCAAAGGGGAGGATGTAGAATTGCAGGATGGCTCAACCACTGCCCAAGACTGTGACCAAACTGCAACAGGCGATGTATGTATGGCCCCATGGCATGGACAGCTATATGAAGGCGCTGTATTAGCAATATCAAGTAGGAAAAGAAATAATTCCATTACCCCATGTATGAATCTAAGAATCTGATCGGTATGCTGAATATAGATAACTTAAAGCCTAAGCTGCCTTCGATAAGGTACTGAAAAAACAATTTATCTAAATAAAATAGGATTTAATTGAATTTCAACTACATGTATAGTCTTAGTTTAGGATTGTTCATGGAATCAAGTCAATTAGGGTAAAAATAAATACGGGAAAAAAAGTTTAAAAATCTTTATATATTCATGGCTAAAATTGTAAGATGATTTATTACAGCTGACAAAGATGTCATTAAAAAGATGCGAGTACAAAAGATAAAAGAGACACATAAGGATGAAAATAAGATCACGGAACAAAAGGGGGAGAATAGGAAGAAGCCATGTACGTATAGTCAAGATGTCATTACAAAGATGCGAGTACAAAAGATAAAGGAGACAGATAAGGATGAAAATAGGATCACAGAACAAAAGGGGGAGAAGAGGACGAAGCCATGTACAATGTAGTCAAAAGAATACCAACAAAGGGAACAGTTGTCAACAAAGCAATGGAAAGAAAGCGAAAGGTAAGTTTTAGGCCCACAATCTTCCAGGTACAAACATATAGTATATCTAATTAACTTAATGTTTCTGAAAATAAGGAATTCTGTTAGAAATCCCACCTGTCAGCTGTTAAAAAGCCTGCAGCCTGTATAGTTTTAGCATATTAAAAATAAATTTATGAGTAACTGGCAAATGCTCTCTTTGGGTTCATTTATGGCATAATTATTAATTTTAAAAAATTGTTTACTCAACTTATATATTGATTTCAAAATCCATCCTAGTGAAATTAAGCAATTACTTAAACAAAATGGGGGTTACATTTTCAGTGGAAATCTTGAAGTCAACCAGTAAACAACAAGAAATAGCAGAGAAACTTGGGATGCTGGTTGGTTTTTAAGATCTACTGAATCCGCATCATGATCCTACTAAAAGTCCGTCTCAGCAATCAGAGGATTCAGATGTAACAATGTGTAGTCTGCCTGCACAGGCCTCACCTCAGACACTTCAACAGATTACTTTAACATCACCAAATTTCCCTTCTCCAAGACCATGGGAAATCAAGGCGTCTGCATATGGGGCTCAGCCCATTTCAGAATGTCTCAGAAGTTCCTGGAATGTGATGTATGGCCAAGGTGAGATGACTGACGAACTGCAAACGCTCCGTACTGAGAATGAGCGCCTTCGGAAGGAAATTGAGTATCTCCTTGCAGAGAATGAAACATTGAGGGAAGGTATGTTAACTAATGTCAGTTCTAAATGCCATTACTAGTGTGCCAGTATAAAAAACCTAGTACTCCAACAAAGTAAACACAGTATAAATATACATGTAACTGACTTGATCAATGAACATTTCTATTGAGATGCACTATATAAACATAGCAATAACTATTACAAACTATACTGAAAATGGGGCATTTATCAATTGATGAAACTTTCATTATTTCTAATACTTGTATCAATAGAACAGAGAGCTGTACATGCACACGGTGTGCCCAGTCACCATGTGAATAACATTTCTAAGCTGCTACAATTTTTAGATGAGGACTTTGGTGGGGCGCATGGCGATCATGTTTTGCATCCAGATATGGTAATTGCTTGTTTTATTATTATTTTTAAAAAAAGTACTATGTTATGAACGTATGATGTATTCTAAATCACTTTGCTGGACAACTTACATGTATTACCTTTTGCTTTTAAATGTTAAGGCACCCAAAGACACATTTGGCCTTGGCTATAGTTCATCACGCCAGCATAGCGAAGTCTCGCATCCAGATATGGTAATTGCTTGTTTTATTATTATTTTTAAACAAAAGTACTATTGTGACAAAAATGGATTTCCCTGATTTTCTCTAGAGATAGAATGTGTTAAACCGCTGTCAAATATAGGTCTAATTTTGGCGATAGTAATTCAGTGTTTATTTAAACACTTCTTACCTTTGGTTTAGATTTATTCCAAAGAGAAAATTACACTATGATGTGATGTGTAACTGTAAGGAAATCATATTGATGCTTTAGTTTAAGTGGTATTACCTCTTTCATATATTTGAGTAGGTTTAAAGGTGGAGCCATATTTGACAACGGTGTGTTATTGAATTCTTATGCTATTAAATGTTGTACGCTAAATGAATTCGTACATGTATTATTACTAGTGGCATACCAAATACAATGTAAATCTGTTTAAATGTACTTGTATATGTTGTAGACTAGTATTGGTATGCAGGCTGCGCGTATTTGTACTATGCGCATATTTTCAGTATGCGCTTATATGCACGACGCGCGTTTTAGCCAATGAGCGTGCAGCGACCCCGATCTGCCAGCGCAGAAATCTATAAAAGGCAGGCAGTAACAGCGCTTAAGGGCTTAGCTTGCGCCAGAGCTAGCCCTGTGGAACCCAAAGACAATCAGACGACGAAGACAGCCGCTCAGCTAGCTGGCACTGACGAAAGCTAGTAGTAGCACCGAGAGCTGTTCCGTAGGATTGATGTGTGTACAACTTAGACGGGCTAACCAGCCGTGATGTACACACAATTGACGGGCTAACCAGCCGTGTGGCACAATGTGCAATGATGTATAGTGAGTTACGCCTGTAACTCATTATAGCTGTACGCGCGTAAGCGCACATGCACCGCAGCTGCTCCACAGAGAAGACGCGTTCAACTGGCGGGCTAACCAGCCGTGTGGTACAATGTACAATGATGTATAGTGAATTATCATTATAGCTGTACGCATGCACCAGAGCTGTGAGCTCACAGAGAAGATGCGTTCAATTGCACAAACCAGGCTTAAGCGATCACATTGAGTGCCAATAGCCGGCACAATTTAGTCCCCTGTAAATTTGTATAAACAATATGTAAATATAAGGCCAAGATTTAAGACGAGTTGAATTATAATTAAAGTGTTGAAGTTACTTGTCAAAGATACAAGTTGATTGTTTCCGGTGTCCATTTAATAAGGTGTCTATCTATACAGGGTCTATAAGGAAACTTGTAGGTGTCTTCATTAGGGAAGCTTGTAGGTGCCTTTATTAGTGCGCGCCCTTTAGTGGAAAGTCTTTGGTTTAGTTATACCCGGAAGACTCGTAGGGCCAGGCTGCACCACCCTTCTACCTGATGATGATGTTGACGTTTGACTATAACCTACCAAGCACTAGTTGACGCACTGGTCCTCGATTACCTAAGCCCAAGATAGTTGACGATTTGTTACCCGGCTACCACTGAATACCAAGCCTACCTGATGTATTATATAACTACTACACGCTAGAGTGACGGTTCTTCGCCATAGCGCCTCCAACGGCGGTGGTACATTCTAGATAAAAAGCTGACGCGTTAGTACTATAAATACAATTAATACCCATAGATTCCCAGCCCACAATTATTATTAGGAAACATTCCTCGACCACTTCATTTTATTGGTGTATTTTCTGTACACGTAATTCCTCAACACCCCCTCCTTCCCGGAACACGTTAACGTTACGGGTGTGAAGCACGCTACCCCTGCTAAACAACATCGAGCGCGCCCGTTACCGTTACATTATGTTATAAACTTATGATGTATTCTAAATCACTTTGCTGGACAAATTACATGTATTATCTTTTGCTTTTAAATGCTAAGGCACCCAAAGACACATTTGGCCTTGGCCATAGTTCATCACGTCAGCATAGCGAAGTCTCGCATCCAGATATGGTAATTGCTTGTTTTATTATTATTATTTTAAAAAAATACTATTTTATCATGTATTCTAAATCACTTTGCTAGACATAAATATTCCAATCTTAAAACTTGTCTGCCTTATCGTCCAAACTTTCACTTAATTTAATTAAAATCGTTTAGCATAGGTCTAAACGTTTGTGTTTGAACAATTTAATGTCGTTTTTGTTACAATGAAATAGGGTACTGGCAGTTGTGTCCACGACCAATTATAGGCACTATCATACATAGTTTCTTAATGTACAAATATTAGTGCAATGGTACAAATTATTAATTGTGCGATGATGTATCATATATCACAAAAACATTGTGCAAATCATCCTTTGTTACATTCAAGGTTCCATTTGTCAAATACTCTGGTGAGGACGAGGACCGCTATGCCCACATATTAGTGAACCGGCATAGACTGCGTGCTCTACTGACCAAGACCAATAAGTCCAAGGAGCCATGAGGTTTCCTCCTACTTATTGGCCTTGTGTTTACCATCGAGGAGCTCTCCCAGTCATCAGGTCTTGGCATTAAAGGAGCACGGAAGGCAGATGCCCTTGACCATGTTAAAGTTAGTGCTATAAAAGGTGAGACATGTAGTCATATTTTGTCAGTTGTGTGAGATTTGACTATTATTGTGGTTATTTTACTTCATGAAGGATGCCAGCTTCAAGGTAATTGTTTTGCTTTACTCACTATTGAGTCAAAGTGATTTACTTTTGTTGGGAAACAATTGCTGCATTTGGCTAATATTAAGGTACACTGTATAAGGCATTAAGGCATATAACTTGTACTAGTGTACTATACTAATTATCATAACTTGCAGATTATCTCCATGTTGCATGCAAGAAGCACGGTTGGCAAGAGCCTTCTGGAGTGGAGCTACGGAAGAGGTTCACCAATAAAATTGGAAATGCACGACGGGATCTCAAAAAACCAACGCTGGTGTGTAAATGTAAGCGCAATACATATTACAATTTTCCCATATGCTCGTAATGCTGTTTTTGTGTCATCCAACCCAAAATGTTATATAAGATTGACACCATTCACGTCAACTTCAGTATGTGGTACCTGTACTGGCTTTTAAGAGCCAGTACCACACATGCTAAACTTGATGTAAGTCAGGGGTGTTCGGTTTCTCCCACTCCCATAATGTTATTACAACCATATCCAAGTAAATGACAAACCTATATACCTTGAGCACGATGGCGTAGTCCATGTTTTGCTTGTTTATGCCACCACATGGTCACGATATTCTGGATCACAAAAGCACAAAACTACACATCCACTTGCTTTCTCCTTTTTTGAAATTATATCCTGTTGCACATACATAAATTACCGGTATGTCGTGCAATATGTACTACAGCCAATATGAACTGCGTAGCATATCGATCCTTAGCCAAATCTGTTGTTCAGAGGTCAAATTATCTCAGATTGCATATTTAAATAGCTAATTAGAGATGTGTGGTCTTCTACCAGTCTGATAACTACTCCCAGGACCTAATCTACGTGTACCTCTTCTGGGACTGTTGTACAGTACGTACAACTGTATTTATACGTGTAGGTGTGTAGTTCAGTGAGTGACCCAAATGACCAATTAGCTGTATAAGGCTAAGAGAACTTTTCAAAAGGGAGTTACTGGAGCAGATGGGCCCTTGACTGCGAACCAACGGCATGATACAGAATGATGCCACATAAATTAAAATGATTACCCTAAACGCTGCAGCACAATGTCTATAAAAGATACAAATTATGCATAAATATTTGTATGCATCCAGTGCAATAATTGTATTTTCATTTTTTTTATTATTACAGAAACTGCTATGCTGTTACAGAAACTGCCAAAAGCGGCCCACGATGTATATTCTATGAATATGGCGACCCGAAACAGGGGTTGCTTGTGTACCTCTGCATGGACTCTTTAATTTGCGGGTTTTTGTAATAAAGTTGCTTGTATACATGTATGCCTCCAGATGTTTTGCTTTCATTTGTACAGTCACAATCAATGAAACCAACCATCCTTGGTGATTTGGAGCATGAAGATAGGGAACTACTAGTATATACCCGTTGCCCGCGCTTGCAGGCTAAATACCGATAAATGGGTGGCTGCAACTAGCTGCAGACGGGGACTGCTACCCCAACCCCCAATCCTACCCCCCACACAACCCTACCCCCCACACAACCCTACCCCCCACCCCCACCCCACC
>JAVCKS010000020.1:141313-152576 GCA_032273685.1 Pteraster tesselatus | reverse complement strand
GGAGGGAGGGAGGGAGGGAGGGAGGGAGGGAGGGAGGGAGTTGAACAATGATAATTCTGAGGGTAAGGAAAACCACAGGCAGAGATGCCTTCCAGTATCTCTCTACTTGCCATATGCCCTGCTCAGCGCAAAGGAACTTGTCATTTTTCAGATACTGGCCTGGGAATAATTAACGTGGCGAGAACATTTTTGACAAATCAATATGGTCAATACAATTAACAAAGGGTACTGCAATGTGGAGCAAATCAAGAAAATTTCATGATGTTTGTGTGTATCCCCGAGAGGCATAATGATTTCATCATGTTCTTGTGAATGTCAAATCACTGCGACATGGCCAGAGACCGACGTGCCATCGCAAAATATGACGTCGCGTCTCATCGTCTGCCAGTGGCCACCCTTATAGCGTTACGTCACGATGTCACCAGGGTAATGACATTGTAAGGTCGATGGATAATTAGAGAATGTGTAGCGGGATGCCATGACATTACCGACGTCACCACTGTTGTGCATCAGTCATCATGCTCTTTCAAGCCAGAAAAACGTTTTGTAGCAATAACATTGAAACCAATGAAATGTTAGTAAAAAACTCACCGTTGGATAAACTCCATTGTGACCGCTGCCTCTGGCGGGTACTCCAAAGAAAGCGTGTAGAAACACGAGAAGAGGCTTATAACAGCTTCACTGAAGGTGGCAATTCGGTCATTCACAACAGACCCCTCTATTACAAGGTAGAACAGGTTCCGGCCCTGGAAGATGTCTTCCCTTGATCCTGAAATAAAAGGAAACAAGTTAGTACATATAAGCGACTAGTGATGAGGGCAGACAACGCATCTGGGCAATTCTACGGTTAGGAGCATTACATTTAGGGAAATTTTCATACCTTTTGATCACGTGATCAATATAGTATTTAATGTCGTAATCTCGTTACGACATATTCACCCACCCCAGGTCTACAATACATAAAAGAATGAAAAGCAATTGAATAATGTCGGAGCTGTAATGAGAACGTTTAACCTGGGTTAGAAACGTTACAAAAAAAGGACACAAGAAAACATTCTGTGTTTTTTTCAAGTACACCCCAAAATCCCCAACATGTAAAATGTTACAGTGAGTAACATGTTACATGTGTCAGAACATATTTCAGATTTGTATACCTTTTCAGCAACTTATTTTTGAATATTCCCTTTTAATTTGGTGTGACATAACATCCTTCAGATTGTCAAATTAAAAAATATACAAAAGAAACCATAATTTTCTGTTCAGGTCAACAACAAAATGTGTGTAGTCCCATATGTCAACTTTTTTGTATAGTTGGGATTCTCCTATAAGGAGACATTTAGGACAATTCTTATTTTTTTTCTTATGGACATTTACAATGTCCATATGAATTTTTACAGAGAAAAATTACTTGAATTTGAGATAGAGCAAAAATAAATGATGGGGTGATGTCCAAATCATAGAATTGCCCATTTGGTAAAGGCTCACCCAAGACATATCCTGGTTGAGGAAGCTAAAATCTAGTGCCAGAGCACAGTTAGCAGTCATTTTAGTCTAGGAATCACAGACAAATTTCACAATGTTCACCGACTATCCTGAGAGTTTGATATCCTCCGTGGATGATCTCTGGACATCTCACATGATGATGACGGCCACTGGACATAGCTAGGCTATCTGGGAATCTTTCTCTCTAGATTCACTCCGGATGTCATGTAGAATGTCCAAGGGTGAACGCCCGCCAGATATCAAACTCTCTGAATAGTCTGTGGGCATCCAGAAATTTACCTGTGGACAGATTGCATCTGAAGCCAAAAACCTGAAACAATGTGAAAAGCACAGGCCCCTAATCACTACAATTTCTGAATGATTCAAGCCAAATCCAACAAGTCCAATAACTTTTAATGTGGATTATCTTTCTATCCAAAACCGGAATTCATGCAATTCCAAACTCACCAATTATTGCAATGAACGGAGTATCAGGCTTCAGTTCGTCACGGTCAATCTTCTGCTTATTGCCATCAACCTGAAATAATAATAATAATAATTGATTTATATAGCGCAATAACTATGTGGATATATTCTACTGCGCTCCAAGAGCTCTTAAATGCTGACAAACATCTAAGTTAAATAAACAAATGACATTTAGATGTTTAGAATAATAACGAGTTTTGCCAGAGCAATATCCCATGTCTGTTTCATTGCATGGTCGACACCCTATCACTGCAACAACAGGATAGGTGTTGTCACTAGTACCAACACTTTCTCTAACCATGTTTTCCCACTCAATATACTATCAGGACATTGTAAAAGAACATGCTGTTATCTACAGCAGTGCATATGCTTGTTCACCTGACTGCGGTAAAAATAGCCTTTTTGGATAACATTCCAGATTGAGCAACAAAATCCACCAAGTTCTTGAGGTTTTAAGATACTAGTTCTGCTTGCAAATAACATAATTGCCAGCATCATTCTATATCTTCATGGACTGCACAGTGACCAGCACAAAACGTGAGTGGATTGTAGCTTTTACTGGATGGGCCTGACCATTCACTCGAAGGGGTAGTCCAGGGCTGGCCAACAAATATCAAACTGGTGCGAGCATGTCTTTTATTGGGGAGCAGAACCAGTGATAATTTGCCCATGAGTCAGGTCATTATAATCCAAGGCAAATAAGAGAAGGGTCATCCATTTAGTTTGTACACATTGGAGGGGGGGGGGGGATCATGAAAATCAATGCCATTTTAACAAAATTTGGTAAACGTTTGTACATAGTTAATGGATGGCTATATACATACTCCATAGAAGCGAAACAGCCTATCTTCTTTCTCTTCGAAGTAGTGCAGGAGCAGGAAGAAAACACCTTGGCATTGAGGGTCTGTTGATTTCGTCTCCTCTACCTCGGCCTTTATGATGCCAATCCACTGCTTCAGATCCGCAGACTTCTTTTTCTGTGGCCCTGACAATACGTACTCATATATGCGACTACCCTTGTTCCTTGCGAAAAGCGACTCCTCCATTACAGACTGCGGATTTATGTCTGTGAGGATGTGGAAATGTTTGGCAAGACACTTGTAGGTTAAAAGAAAAGGCCACTCCTTATTGAGTTCAACAACAGGCATGCCACTGCAAATATCTTTGCGCTGGAGACAGTACGTGTCAGTCATTAGACTCATCACCTCCTCAGTGTCACCATCTGGTACCTCTTTCAGATTCTGCAGCTGTTTTTTCTTCTCCATCTGGGCATTGAACTCATCTTCATTTGGACAGTCTGGCGACCACATGCCCTGTTTACAGCCATACATATCAAAGTCAGCAGTATCCTCTGTGTTGTCATTTGAAGATTTTGACTGCAGGACTTCAGCTTTACGTTTGCGAATCTTATGAGTCACATTGTAAACACGATTCTCTATTCCAGAGAAGAGAGACTGGTACCCATTGCCCAGTTTGGTTCCTCCAATACCCCTGTCTTCAAAGGAGCAAGGGTATCTGTCACAAATGGCTTTGGCAGCTTTGCGAATGGCTCCACGTTTAGTTACTCCCACTCCCATCATGTCATCACTGACAATTCGCTTAACTTCACGTGTCTCTGAGGCAGTAAGGCACCTTCGACTGGCACACTTTTTCATCACAGTGCGTGGGAATTTATGCCATGGGATACTGAAATCCGATTGAGGAGTAGAGCACCCACTGGATTCTTCAGGATCGGTATCGGGAATGGTGCTCGTTGAGGACATGGAACTATCCAACAGAATGTGTTCATCATGATCTGTGCCAGAGGTACCAGCCAATCCTGAAAACAATTGTGACATTTATAAAATCAACAACATAATAAGAAGCCCACGGGCCTAGCACTTTGATGAAAGTTATAGCTTTGATGGGTAAGATCCATAGGGAATCTAAAGCTAGCAATTGGAGATTGGATCTTCGGGTGATAAATAAAATCCACAAAAAGACTTCCTTCAAGCCTGGTATCAACAATTATTACCCTTCAACAAACTCTAAGGAATTTCACACTGGAATATTTCATATTGCTGACTGCTCACCTGTAGCTAACTAGAATAGAAACCTACCAGCATGTACCTACCACAAACCTAATACAGTGGAAACTCATAACAAAATCTGATATAACAAAATACCTGCAGAACAAAATATTTTGAGTGGTCCCACTGAATTCAATTTGCATTTTGTTGTATTGTCTTTGACTACTGATATAACAAAATACCTGATATAACTAACACATTTTCCTGGTCCCAGCAACTTCTTTATAGAGAGTTTCCACTTTAGCTGTCAACCCCCCTA
This sequence comes from Pteraster tesselatus, assembly GCA_032273685.1. Lineage (NCBI taxonomy): Eukaryota > Metazoa > Echinodermata > Asteroidea > Velatida > Pterasteridae > Pteraster > Pteraster tesselatus. Next base: position 148,280 of record JAVCKS010000020.1, on the reverse strand, counting down.
TTCTTCCTGATTTTTAAGCTCAATAAAATTTAATACGATTAAGACTGCATGCATTTAAGGAAGCCACATTGTGCTATTTTTTTTATCCAAACATTTAATGGGTATGAAAGATGACAATAAATTCATAATTGGTACAGAGTAGCCTAGTTTGGTTCAATCACACCATTAGTTATCTATCCCCAACTCACTACAGAACATCTTATTTTATAAAGCCCCTTAACCACTTTTACTGATAGGAGGACTGAAGAAGTCATGTAATGCTTACTTTCAGAAATAGCAGCCAGAAGTTTCCTCCTTCGTAACGGTTTTAGGAAGTGCAGGTCATCCTCTGTAGCGTGCTGCAGATAATCAAGACCATCACATCCAAGTTTCTCAAGTTCAATCCTGATCTCTCGAAGATGTTCATCATCCAAAGTAGGAAAAACCTGTGACAGGAACTGTGCTAACTCCGCTACCTCCTTGTCCATTGTGCTTTCTGAAATAGCAGACAGAAGGTTAACCACCATCAGGATTAAAATGTACATTTGAAATGTTACAGCCACATTTGCCTATTCAATAAAAGATAACGAGGGGCCCTGTTTATTTCCTGACATTTGATAAATCACCAAACCTGAAGCAGGCATGTCTAATAGAGGTAGAAATCATCACTACTTAAAAATGTAGGGAACATGACATGGCAGACTAGGAAATGAAAACAAATTTTTCTCCGCTGCCTTAAATTTTGGCAGGGCGACACCCTGCTAAAACCCCCATGGAGAACGCTGAAAAAATGGTGGAAAGAGTTCCATAAAGAAGTTCACTTGACACTGTCTGCAAACCCTATGGCCCGAATTCACAAAAGAGGTTTAGACCATAAGGGGAGGGTTTAAACCCCCTCCTAGGTTTTCTAAGCGTAATCAAATTAACGGAAATAGGCCCTATGGATCACTGACTGGGCTTTTTCTGTATTAAACAAACAAACGAACAAATCACAATGCTGATACTAGGCATGTTAGTGTAAATTTTAAATTGCTTTATCTGTGTTGCAATGTAGATAATATGATAGAGTTCACGATTTCCAGTAGTTTGGTGGTAGTTTGAAAAAAATCGGTTGAGCGGTTCAGGAGTTAGGAAAAAACTATTACATAATAATTTGACCCCAGAGACCGTAAGTGGGCGTAACCCAAACAAATTCCTTATTTAATTCTTGTAAGTGAGCAATTTGAAAAAAAAATAATCTGCCTCACTTGTCTGTATTTACTAAGGGACCTGCAATATTTGAGTATGTGCAATATCAATATTGTCACAAATGTGAACAAAAAAATCTGGATAGTGCAAGACATTGATTAATTACGAGTAACCTTGACTAAATACAGGTGTCGAATTACGACTTAATTAAGCATAACTAATTAATTATGCTTTTTGAAATATCGTAACTTCAAAAGTACAAGTGCTATCCCTTTCATTTTTACACTGAACTGTTTACCTCTATGAATTCTATTGCTCACAAAAAAATGTTAAAATCTGCTAATTTCATTAAATTAACTATGAATAATTAAAAATCCCTAATTATGCTAATTAAGCATTGTTTACATTGCAGTGCATATCGACATTAAATACGAATACAAAAAATCATAACTCCAAAAGTAAATGGGTAATCTCTAAATTGTTTTCACACAATAGTTTACTTCTGTGATAGTTATTACTGGCAGAAAATTTAACTATATACAAATTTAATTTAATTGATTATGAATAATTAAACATCACTAATTATGCTAATTACTGCAAAATACGCGATTAAAAAAGCATAACTCAAAAGGTAAAAAAGTTATTGCTTTCATTTTTTCACTGAACGGTTTACTTCTGTATCATCTATTTCTTATAGAAATAGATGATATCATGCCGGTGATAATTGATATACTTTAACTTTAACAATTAGGCCTAGCTAGCTAGGTACAATAAAACTCCAAAACTGCACAACCTTACCACAGCTACACAAAGCAATACAAATTTACAACGTCAATTGTCATTCACACATAATTATTGAGTGTACACGTACACATACATATGTATAGCCAACTGAAGGTCAAGACATCAATATTCACTCAAGATTCAAGGTTCAAAGTTCATTGTTTTCAGGCTCCATCAATGCCTGGGATCACACAAAACAGTCAATCATGTACATATTATTTAGACCTAAATTATGAAACTTGATAAACTAAACAAAATGAGTTCCTATTAATTGTGTTTTAAGAAAATGTACCATAGTATGGATATGTAGTGATAAACGTTTTGGAAAATAGTTCGGCCGCCGCGCGCGAGTCTCGTGGTTTTTAATGGTGCAACACAAAATGTACCTGTTTAACATTGTTTCCCTTGTAGTACGCTGTAATAGTGCGCCACGTAAGACGCACGCGCAATAAGGCCAAATAGGATATTACATGTGGGCGCACATACTTGCTGTACCGCGTGTGCTACGTTCGCCAACGTGGAATTTTAGCCTGGTATGCCGACTACCCTTGCATGATTATGTCATTGTGAGCGTCAGGGACCAGACAATGAGTAATAGCTTCTTTCTCGCTCCCAATCGACCGGAAATCTGCGGTTTTAAACAGTTGGGGCCCTGGTTTGGAGGTTTGGCTTTGTAGTCATACGATGCAGTGAGAAATTCTGTACCAGTGATATGAGCGCGTAGCGCGATCTCTTTTCATGTTCGGAGTTCCAGCGGTTTATATCTTCATTTTTTATTTCATTATTGGAAAATAAAAAGCCGTATACTGCATATTACCGTCACTGGAAAGAGGAGAATTTAAGCTTGTCTCTAAGGATAAGATTGTAAGTTGTGGACGCTTGCGATATTGTGTAATCGAGCGCTGAAATTCGTCATTTTCATGTTACAAATTTAGTCATTTTTGGATCGGCGCGCGGGGCGCCGTGCGTCCGCCCATGTTTACGGTTTTCAACTCGCCGTTTAATACATTAATTACCGTTAAACAAATTTGCGATCCAAACAGTTTTCTAAAACGCTCTGTTCTAATTTTAAAACTGTCAAAAATTTATAAATTTATGTTAGTTTACTATATTAAAAATATTTTTGAAAAGTGGACTTCGTTAGTCGTGGCCATGTTTTTAAAAAAGTTCGCCACTTTCCATTGACTGTGTGCACGTACGCGCGCGACATGCCTACTGATACACGCACTTAAACAAATTATTGGATCAGATTCAGTGTGCACTTACCCTTAAAAACCTAGGAGGGGTTTTAAACCTCCTTTGTGAATTAGGCCCTGGGACTGGTGTGAAAAATCCTGTGTTATCTAAACAAATGCTTAGATTTTCTCACTGATAAAACTTACTTTTATGACATGTACAGATAATTACTTTCTGGGGGCTTATAGGTCACTTTAGGGTCAATTAGTGAACTTCTTATCAGAAACTTTCGCAAAATTTTTACTACCGGTATTGACTTCATTTCAAACAAATTTACCTCACACAAATAAGTTCACAGTTCTTCATCAATGAAACATATGGAATGCTTCAGGGCAATGCACTTTCTGCGATGAACAGTATAGGCATGGAGAGGCTGGGTATCTAAAAGTTGCCGTCTGTCAAGACATTTCAAGTTGGATTCAGGTGCTTCTTGTCCTGATGCTTCAAGTAACTCATACACCCCAAGGGCAGGGTCGTAAGTGCCTCTTATGACCGAGACAAGAAAATGGCATGTACCAGAATCGTCACTGCCCAAAATGAATGATTGAATGAGACCAAAGCTCAGATGGAATTTATCCACACCAGTCTGATTGATAATGATATACTCCCCTTTGCAATAATGTATGCCATCAATATCGACCAAGTCAGATATGTGAACATCACCACCAGTATGCACCCCACATTTCTCCACAGCAGAATTCAAAGAAAGAGCATACAGATGTGAATAAAATGGAATAGATCTTTCAGCTGAAATGCCAATACTGAAATACTGACCATGTCTACAAAAGGCTTGCAGAAGCTGATGCTTTTCAGCTAATGATTTGGTAATATTGATAAAATTGGCACAATGGCGAGCGTGAGATTTTAGGTAAGAATGCTTACTTTCAAACCTCATGGTCCATACTCTGATCAATGGACCACACTTCATGATCAGCTCTGGATAGTGTCGCAGGTAGTGGTGTTTTGGTCTAAGTTTGACCAAAGGAAATGCTTCTTTTCTATCCAACAAATACTCATCAATCAAAGACCTAAGAGACAAGACTTGCCCACGTGAGATTCTTTGGGAGCAAACAAACTGAACTATCTCTCTAAGGCGCAATATCAGTTGCCAGGACTGATCTTCTGGATCCTGAACAACAGCGTGTAGAAAGAATGGAAGATTTCTCAAAAGGCACCAGTTCTCAACAGCATGGCCTGAAATTTTTTTCCCTGAGCTACTAATTTCTGGGGGTTTATCATTCGCATCAAAACCTTTCAACTGAGTTCTTTTCATGGTCCTATTCAGATATTCATATGAGAACCATTTTTTCTTCACTAGGTCATTAATGAATAGTGCCAAATCATATCTAACGATTCCTTCAAAGAGGTCATGGCCTAAGCAAGGAGGCAAGCCCGGATTACACACATGAAAATACCTCAAGCTATTGAAGACGGAAACCTTTTTAATTCCCTTGAAAAAGGCACTTTCATGGTTTTGAAGGTGGGCGATGGCTGCCTCATAATTGTCAACTGTTCTAAGTTCTGCATCATTGAGAGGGTTTTCATGGAACTCAGCTTGTGTGATCAGACAAAATCGGCACATGTAAGGATGTGAAGAGAAGTTCTCACAAAACCCCCCAATACAATGGCTACCCAAATTATCCCCAAGAATAAAAAGAACAGAAGTGGGTACATTTTGCTTGCCTCCAATTTTCGATCCATTTTCCTCTAAATCCTGCAAGTCGGATACCATCTTCTGAAAAACCACATCCATGCCAAAGTATTTAAAGTCCTTCTCTCTGCAGAGAAGCACCAACTGCATTGGTTCAACTTTAGACCGATTCTGAGGGAGTAAATTCCCAAAGGTTGCATAGACTGCCAGAATTTTGTGCTTATTTTTGGCTGATCCTAAAGGATTTACAATCTCAAACGCATCCTGGTAAAGAAGGATAGGCACTGCATCAGGATGTTTTCCAAACAGTTCATGTTTTTGGAAAACCTCTCCACTATGAAAATCTTCATAAATGTCAATAGCAGCATTTTGTTTCGTTTGGTATTGCTTCTGCACTGATGAATCTTGAAAGAAGGACTCAACTGTCTCTCTTATGGGGACATACTGATAATGCCTTTCTAAATTTTTCCCATCTCTACCTAAACGTACTGATACTGGGGCAACAAAATTTAGATGCTTCTTGTAGAATTTCTTTCTGCAGTAATTTGACCTCAAAGTGCCATCATGGCTGTTGTGCACTAAGTGAAAGAGATCACTGCTGAAAACTTCGTTGACTATAAGGGGGATTCGGTCAAGAGCTATGCCCTCTTCTTCAAGTTTTTTTTTCAATTGCAGCTGCAACTGCTCTTGGCTGATATCATGGAAATTGCAAACACCTGTAACAATTTTCTGTAAAGTGGACTGGGGTATATGCTGCTTAGATTCGAGCCCCAAATAAAACAAAGCCACACTTTCAAGAAACACATCATCAGACAAACTTTCATCAGAAATTTCATCTTCCTCAACTGCAGGAATTTGCTGCTGCTTTTCCATGTTGTTGCCTTCAGTGTCTATGTTGCAACCATCAGCCGTGCACTCCACAGAGGGAGACATGACAGAAGAACCACTTTCTGTGGCTGAATTGGACATCGCTGGTTTACGTAGCAAAGCGGGATGAATACGAGACAAATGTGAAGTCAAGGAAGATATGACCCTATACTCAGAAGTGCAACCTTTGAAAGGGCAGGTAACTACAGCTCCATTCTTGATGTGTTCCTTTAGGTGAGCCAGCAACACACTGTACTGCTCACAAGGTACATTACAGTGAGGGCAGGTTAAATTCACCAATTCGTCCTCCAAGTCCTTCTGCCCAAGTTGAGCATTGGGACATTGACTAGAACTGCAGGCATCTGATGTTTTCTCAGTAATACTTTGGGAAACCCTATAGTTGGAGTGGTCTCGCGAGAGATGCGAAGTGAAACTTTCATAAACCCTAAATACTCTGGTACAGCCAGGCACACCACAGGGGAAACTGGTGTTAGTAATGTACCTATGAATAGCATAATGGTGAGAATAATTTTTGGCTGAGTTTGATCTGTAATGGCAGCGACGACACTTGTACATACTTACAAGGTCAGGACACAGCTACTGATTACAATTTTAGGAAGCATGCAGGGACCCAAGGAAGCACACAGTAAAACCTTGAAGTGAAAGACAAAAAATGGCAATTTTCAATGAGGGGATTTGCAGACCATCCCCATTCATAACCCTCGGCCTAAGTGAAGCGACCAATCCCTGGAAGCTACACTAACACTAAACACTGACTTATAAAGAAGGGAGTGAAATGGAAATTTTCTTAGCTTCATTTGTTCATAAATATCAAAAAACATAACAATACAAGTTGAATGATGCAAGAATTGTTGATATCTGAAAACCGGTTCAAAAGTTATGATTCAATAACAAGTTTCATCATGTGAATACCTTTGGAAACAATGAACTTTAGAGAAAAATGTAGAAACCCCCACCCAAAAAAAAACCCCACAGAATATCCCCAAATATCATCAACAATTAATTCATTTAGCAATAAAATAAGTTCCGTTACAAATCAAAATTTGTGCGATCTATCCGGGTGTGCACTAGCACGCATTCGACGGCGTTTGCACTAGCGCTGAAAGGTGCGCATACAATTTGATTGCTACAATGTATACTTCAGTTAATAATATGTGTGTTTCCGGTTACCCGACCCTACCTAGTAAAACGGGTAAAACCTAGACATTTTATTACATTTGAGAAATAAAATAAAATGTTTTC
>JAVCKS010000020.1:31562-49413 GCA_032273685.1 Pteraster tesselatus | reverse complement strand
ATAGAATACAATGTGTAATTTTAGCCGGTTCTCGCTAGCCTTATTCTGAAAACAATTTGGTAGCGAAAGGGTTAACCCGGAGTTTAAAAGTAGGTTTGAAGATACATGTACATGTGTATTGCTGTATGTAGCCTTTGTTCACAGCCGTTTTTACACTAAACAGTTCAAACAATGCACAGTTAGTAATGAAACACCTTGCAAACAAAGACTTGTTCGGGACTACAGGCTAGCCTCCAGCTAGCAGTGTTGTATTTATATAAATAGAAGTTTCTATTTTACAAAATAAAAAAGCAGATTTGACCTGGGTGTTGTCTTCGTTTTTGCGGACCGTTTTTGATGAAGACTTATAAAGACAGTATGCTCTAGGATTCGGTCAAGTAATGCCGCGCCTATTGCCGTTTCTACTCGACTCGAATGTTTTTCAGTGACTGACGAGATTTTCGGTCAGTCAGACCGACGTAAGCCGAGTTGCAACACAGTTCCAGTCAGTCAAAGCCAATTGAACATGTTCTATTTTTCGTGACTGCCAACTGATCGCAAACTATTAACCAATCAGAATCGCGCTTGATACACCAGTTGTCATGTAGCGCAAACAAAATCATTAGTTCATGTGAACGTTCACACGATAGAGGGCAGCATTTCCATGTCAGTCACGGCGACCTAAGCACATTCGCAACTCGGTCACAGTCGGCTGCGTACGTTCAAGTCACGCGATATAATAAAAGTGCGATCTTAGATGTCAATTGCCGGTCGAGTCGAATCGAGTCGAGTCGAGTCGACAGCATAAGCGCGGCATCTGATATTTCGATATTTTGCTTTATAAATTGCTAAACTCCCGCCAAGCCTTTTATTGTGTTTGATGCTACAACACAAACATCAGCAATGCTTTTCGGTCCCTACTTGCATGACCCTGTCTGTTTCCCCAATCTCTGGAACCCACAGCAATAATTGAATCTTTTATTTTCTCCCAAAAGTCAACTTTCCCTATTTGTTTTACGATAGTTGCTTGCTGAATTCATTTATCACCATTGGTCAACATGCTCGCGTATTTATGTACATGGATTAAATTACAAATAAAAGTCTTGTTAAGAGACTAACCAGTACCAGTAGTAATACAATGTACAATCGTATGATTGAACAGCGCGCGCGTTCTGAGATTTCACAGAGCGCCCATTCCAGGTAGAGGGCGCTTTTGCATCCACGTACATGTAGTGCGCTCTATACGTGGAGTAACTAGTTGCGCAAGAGATATCTACCTGTACAGTACTATTGTAGCTGAGTTCATAAGGTTTCGGGATAAGAATACATTTCCAGGACAAGATATTACATTACTAAAACTGGAGAATGTTAGAGTGGAAACCCATTAAAAGCTTAAAGAAGATATTGTACTAAAGTCAACCTCAAACACCGATTCACTAATCCCTCAAACAAATATTCAAACATTTTGTAAACAATAGCCCCGAAACTACGCCCTATAAAAAATATGTCGGTTGGTAGACAACTTACAATAAACACAAACACATTGTTGTGTGGTACCACTCTTTGATCGAGCTTAGATGTTTCTCAATCAGAAAGATAAGGAAAACAAAGAATATTATCTACACTCTTCTTGATGCTGCTAAAACCTGGATATTATCTGCACTGCCCTCTACAGTACAGAAGGACATCGATGTCAGCTTCAAACATCAGTGGATGGCCAGTGTCTATGAAACGACTCCCTCAAACAAACCCCGAGGTAACGTACGAACAGATGTGCGTACGTATGATTGCTTTAGTGTATGCGCTCGGGCACATAGCAACAGCACAAAAACTATATGCAAACCTATATGTGCCTAATCCTACATGTTTCTGGCCACTACATCAATTTGTAATTAATACTTGGGTTACTCGGTCATGTGACTGCGTATTGACCAATCACCGCATAGAACTCAGGGGTGGGGGTGTTATAATCATGTCTCATGTAGGTTGGTACTACTGTACATGTACATATGTTTACCACGTACGATATGTTTACCAGAGAGTTTAGCAGGTAGACTTCACTCGAGGCCTTCTACTCAAGGCTATTTGACACTGGTAGCCTTCTACTCAAGACTGTTTGACACTGTTCACCACACTGGTAGTCTCTTAATCAAGACTGTCTTTGACACTGTTCACTACACCGGTAGTCTTCTCCTCGAGGCTGTTTGCCATTGTTCACCACACTGGTAGTCTTGTAATCAAGACTGTCTTTGACACTGTTCACCACACCGGTAGTTTTCTCCTCAAGGCTGTTTGACATTGTTCACCACACCGGTAGCCTTCTAATCGAGTCTGTTGGACACTGTTCACCACACACTAGTAGTTTTCTCCTCAAGGCTGTTTGACATTGTTCACCACACACTGGTAGTCTTCTCCTCAAGGCTGTTTGACATTGTTCACCATATTTGGCACGTAGTCTTTCTTGTCCACTTGGCTGTGTTTACGGCTCATGTGTTTCCTGTACGATGTGAGCACGGTGAACTTCACTCCGCAGTATTCGCAGCTACAGGCCTCCGCCGCTTCGTGAATCTTACGGATGTGATTGTTCAGGAACCGCTGCGTGGAGAACCGCTGGTCGCAGAGACTACACTGGAAGTCGTAACTCTTGTGGACTAGCTGGTGGCGGTTCAGGTTCTCCATGAACTTAAACCGTCGGTTACACGTCTCGCATTGTATGGTTTTCTGAAAATAAACCAAAGTAATTATCACCTGGGATTTGCTGGCCTAAACTTGTATTTTATGGGGCTCAATGGTTTTTTTAGGTTCTCTATAAACTTAAACCGTCGGTAACACGTTTCGCATTGTATAGTTTTCTGAAAATAAACCAAGTAATTATTACCTGGGATTTGCTGGCCTAAAGCTTGTATATATTTGGTTTGATAGGTTCTTCATGAATTCTACTCGCATTGTGCATATAGAATGATCGCGTGTGGTGATTCTAGTTCAGCTATGTAGTGGTTCAGGTACCTCTTTGGTGTGTCCTAGGACATGGCGATTGTAGTTGCCGCTCTGTATGAATCGACGCTGACAATGTGGACACTCGTAATCCTGCTGGCCGGTGTGGGTCTTCATGTGAGTACGGAGACTAGAGGCACACTGGAACGGCTTCCTACAGATCTGAACAAGAACGTTAGGGGTAACCTCTTAGAGTCGGTGTTTCATTTAGAGAAGGGAGGTATATTGAGGCACACTGGAACGGCTTCCTACAGATCTGAACAAGGACGTTAGGGGTAACCTCTTAGAGTAAGTGTTTCGTTTAGAAAAGGGAGGTAAATTGAGGTACACTGGACAAGGACGTTAGGAGAAACATTTTGGGAAATAAATTGAGAAAATTGAGATTTTGTTATTTCTAAATTTAGAAAGACATGGGGCTTTGAGAATCAGTATACCTGGGGCCAATTTCATAGCGCCGCTAAGCACACACTTTGTGCTTACGGGCGCTTTATCATGCACAAACCCTATGGCTCAAAACGCCCGTAAGCACAAAACATGTGCTTAGCAGCGATATGAAATTGGCCCCTGACAAGAGGGGTTTGTTGGAACATGTCCAAGCTGAGGCACTAACCTGACAGTGGGTGCTGTCGCCGCTGGAGTTGCGTAGATGGTGAAGGTTTCTTATGTGCTGCTTGAGGCAGTCCAAACGGCGGAATGTCTGACCGCAATATTCGCAGATGTGGTCAAATTTATTCTCATGCTGTTTCATGTGGACAGCAAGTTCCTGAGGACCTAGACAAATCATGTTGTTATAACAGTGTTCTTTATATCCATAGTTTCCTTGTTATCAAAGAATATTGTTATAACAGTGTTCTTTATATCCAGACTGCTTACCTATAAAGACTTTACAGCAATGTTGGCATGCGTGCATAGCGTCAATACTCATGTCTTCAGGTAGGGCAATGCGTATGTGACTAGTGGTGTGGAAAGCTAAATCCTCCGGAGTAGGGAATATTTCCTGACAGGGCACGCACAGGTATACCGGGGGAGGAGGTAGGTGCAATTGCTAAAAGGATTGAATATAAACAGTTATGACTAGACAAACAGATAGATATTAAACAGATAAACAGGCAGGCAGACGGGTGGGCGGGTTGTTTCGGCGGGCGGGCGGGCAGGAGGGCAGGCAGGCAGGCGGGCGGGCGGGCGGGCGGGCGGGCGGGCGGGCAGGCAGGCAGGCAGGCAGGCAGGCAGGCAGGCAGGCGGGTGGGAGGGCAATTTACGCATCATTCAGAGAGAGAAAGATGAACCATGCTCCTCATGTAACTTTAAAACAGTGAATGTAGTGTAATTTCTCTGCAAGTTTTAGAAATACATTTCAGCTGGCCTTATGACTATAAGGCCAGCTGAAATGTATTTCTAAAACTTGCAGAGAAATGACGTGATGTCAGTGATACCATGGACATGCCCACTCCGTAGCAAACAGCCAGGTCAAACTGGAGCTAAGCAGTGCTAACTAATACTTGCCTTCTGATGTTTATTCAGTTTTTCTAACGTCTTAAACTGACATTGGCAAAGGCTGCAGGCGTACGACTTCTTCTCCGTGCCTCCAACTTGGATGAGTTCCTGGTCCCCGTTGTCATCCGTCGCTACCCGTAGGTGGCAGTATTTATGCGCATCAAAGTTAAACCGCTTATGGAAGTCCTTGTTGCATATGTTACACTGATACTGTTTGACGGTGTGGGTCTTAGCGTGTAGCTTCATGTTAGCTTTACTTGAGAACAACTTGAAGCATTGTTGGCACTCGAACGGATTCGCACGGTCGAAATCGGAAACGGTGTCCTGGTCCAGAGTGTTGCGAACGCGACCCATAATGCAATTGTGCATCTTAAGATGTGACTTCCGGGTGTAGACGTGATCGCAGTTGTTACATTTGAACGCCAGCTTGGTATGATTGAGGCTGTGCCGTTTCAACGAGCCAGACGTCAGGAAGACGGCGTTGCAGCGATCGCATGGCATCAACTCGGACGAGGGGATTCCCAGATCATTCTGGGGATGATTGTTGAGGATGTGTTCCTGGTACGTCGTGATACAAGCCGCGCTGTACGCGCAATATTCGCACTTGTGCGTCTTCCCGTCGTGTATGATAGTCATGTGATTACTCAGCCCGGATTGAGAGGTGAACTCCTTGGAGCAATGCTCGCAGCGGTACATGGCCGTGGAATCGGTCACATCCCCGAATCGCTGATGCTCGCGGATATGCTCCAGGTATTTCCTCCGATACCAGAAGACACAGTTACACGTCGCGCAGTTGTAGTTCTCGCTGTGAAACTTCTTGAGGTGAGAGCGGAAAAACTTAGCGTGGAGGAAGCGCCGATCGCACAGCGGACACCCGAACGTCTGCTCGTCGCCGTGGTTACTCTCCAGATGCAAGGCGAGATGCGGGGGCGAGATACAGAGCTTGGAGCATTCCTGGCAGGGCAGAGGTTCCACCTGATGCTGCTGAAGGATGTGCTCTCTCAGCTGCTGGGGACTCTCCAGAAGGCAGGAGCATTCCCAACAAGACCGGTAGCTCTTCTCAGTAACCTTCTTCATGATCCGTTTATACTCCTTGTCAGTCAGTGTCAGGTACTTAGGGGACTTCCTGGGTCGACCCGACTTGGCTATCCTCTTCCTTCGGATTCGAAGGTTAGCTCCGTCTTGTAGGAGCTCCGTAGCGGCGGCGGATTTTGGCGGCGTGGTGGAATCTTCCGAGCCGGTGCACTCCTCCACCGATGATGACGTCTTCACATCGTCGGGATTCCTGGATTGCTGAATGGGTACCACGGAGTAGGAGTGGAGGGATAAGCTGTCCAGACCGCTGATGTCCATGGTAGAATCCTCGACCTTGATCATTCCGTCCACTTTCTGCAGATCGTCCGATGTAGTGGACGATGTCTGACTGGCGGTCTCCGGTTGGATACTGTAACATATATATACAATCTCCCTTTCTTTTCCCGTCGTTGAGGTAGTGGATCCACTACTACCCTCTTTAGTGGATAGGAGTGGTTGACTTATTGTGATAGTCTTGGATTCAGCCGTTGAATCTACCGCTGCTGCTGCTGCTGCTGCTGTTGTAGATTGGGCATTTTGCGATACGACTTGAGTGAACAGTTCCAGGACGATGTCTTTGTTGATTTTGGGTGAGTCCAGGGTCGTTAGTTGATCGATGGTTGTTGATTGGTGGATTGTGGTGGACTGGTCCTCTGTGGTTGGAATAGTGGATTGCATATAATTAGTCAACTACAATTAGTCAACAAAAGAGGAGCGGAAAGAGTAAAAGTTTGTTCTGTGTGTTTAAGTTTTCAATAGCAGAGCTGAGAAACCAACAAGAGAAAAGAGCTGGTAGAGAAGGACTTGGTCGTGTGTTTCCGGGTTTTTGATGATCAGGTGAAAGTCGCGAAACAAAAACCAAACAAATACAACATTTTTTTAAAGAGAAGAGCACAGAAACTGGTGCCTTTCTGCCAAAACGTTTGCCAAATACTTGTAAGTACCTTCTAGTAGTGGCTTGCCCATCTTAGCAGCGTAGTTGGGTGCGTACCAAACTCTAAGCACTTCACCAATCTGGATATCCTTGATGATGGTGAAGTAGAGGGCATCCTTGTACTGGTACACGATCACATTCTGCTCGGTGGTCGTGGTTGCTACGGTAACCAGCGTCATCCAGTTACAGCATCTCTCATCGCCGGTGTCCAGACTGACCGTTGAACCATCTTTCTTGAAGATCTGCGAAGAACGGTAGAGGGATTTGAGAGGAGAAAGTGTCTTTCCATAGAATCACTCCTCCCCCTGCATGGGAGGCTAGTCCAACAGAGATTGCCATTTACATGTATACACCTGGGTACTTAAAGGTAACGTACCCAAGCCTGGAAACATTGAACGTCTAAATTGAACATCAAATGCACTAACCTCTAGACCATTTTGACACCCTCATAACAAAAGTGCCTAACTCATTATTTTCAAGTTTTGAGACTTTCTGCCTAACTCACTTCTTACATCAGTATACTGCCCCAAGTCAGTTAATTCCATTACGTAATAATTATATTGCGTCACATTATCTATATTCCATTTAGCTTCCATTTATATGTTTTTGTACAAAACGTAGTGAATAAATATTTGTTGGTAAAGTATTGAAGCAGTTTTTTGTCTTTCTTGAAACTACAAAAAAATTACTTAGGGCACTTTTGTTATGAGGGTAACGATTTGCAACCCCAAACAAAAATTGTACCTTTAAAATAAATTCCTTGCGGTCCTGCTCGTCATTTCCCTCTCTCTCCGGGGCCTCCAGAGGGCCGAAGACCGTTCTCCGAGAGATTGCCTGCCTAGCAACCACCAGCCTCTCCTCTGCCGAGCTGCTAGAGGCCAGCTCCAGAGTGGATGGTATGGAAGCAACTGCCTTGGAGACGGTGGGTGTATCCTTGATGAGGAAGAGTGGGCCCTCTTGTGGGCAATCAGGGCCATGGCATTTCAGACAATCGATACACCCTGTGGTAATAATAATATTATTATTATTCGTTTGCTTCGATTAAGGCGGGGTCTGACCAGAAAACGATTATATTGTGTTAGTTGGAGATATATATACTCACACAGCAATTCGGAATCGTAAGCGTCCTCATTCATTCTGAGCCCAGATGACTGGCCGCATTACACACCCAGCTCGGGGACGTCACACTAGGGATACATACAGCACAAACGTGTTAGGATGCAGTGCACGGTGATCACAGATAATCGCATGTAGTTGAGCCTAGCGATGCGCAAAACTAATGATTGGGGATGTGAGTGTTTCCATAAATTAGGGTACCAATTTGTGACGGTGTCCTCTCTTATATTGGGAAATGTACCACCTAATTACTTCTAATTGTTTAGGTTCTTTGCAGTCGTGTTTGAATCTGAATCAAAAGGCAATACTAACATTTGTTTATTCAAACACAACAATATTATTAAGAGTCATAATAATAAAATAATAATGGATCAATTTCACGACGTAAGACGGGACACCATCAGAAATTGGTACCCTAATTTATGGAAACACCCATGTATGTGTATGCATGTACGCGTGTTTCTGTCTGTTATTCCACACGTGGGCACGCCTGCGCTGCGACGAATTAAAGCCTGGCATATTGACTATTATACGTACATATGTCCTGCTATGCCGTAAGACATTACACACAGTTCTAACGTGGGAAAAAGATCAAAATGAGAACAGGGCAGGATGACAAAATCACACCAGATAATTTCAACAATTTGCAACTACTTTTTTGCAGTACTTTACCCTGCTTTGCTTAAGTCAGGGCAAATAACTTTTGTGGCACAGACTAAAAAATTTATCTACACTTGTAAATATGTATCACACCATTCATTTTTTGAGTTTATTATAATCAAAAGGGAAAAAATACTTGTTTAGTTTACGCCACCAAACCAGAGGTTATTTGTTTACTTGTTCTACTACTGTGAATACCCGACCAGTTTATGACTGGTCTGGTACCACTATGACTTATTCACCGGTTAGAGTTAGGCCTAAGGCGTTAGGTTTAGGGTGTAGAGTCAGGGCTCCCAACAAATGGTAATTGGTAAACAGAGCTTCAATGCTCCCGCTGGCTTCAGTGCACTGGCTCCGATAAAAAGTACCCGCCTTTCAGAAATGTGCATGGTGGCGGTATATTTCTACTAGAGTAAACTAGACTAAGTCTAAGGCTTAGCCGTTGGTCAATCAATCCAGGAAAAGTAAAGAATATAATATTTTGCTTCCGAATATTTTAAATGCTCAGCATAAATTCAAATCAATGTTTGTCTTTCACGTGAACGTAAAACGACAGGGAAATGCGCGAACAGCGCCCTCGCACCAGCAAATGAATAACGAAGCAACACCAACACACTTACGAAATTATGGTGTCTACTCAAGTGATTTTAAACTAAGAATAATGAGTTTAAACCATTACACAAGGACAAACAAATATACTAAGACTCATTTAGGACTCAGAGCTCACCTTTAAGTTCGTTTACTGCCTGAATACCCGCTGAATGGGCCTTTAGACTCGAAACTAACGAAGAAAATACGCCAACAACTACTTCTCTCGCAATATTTAGACTTGGAGATACATGTATTATAACCAAACCGTACATTATAATCAACCACGATATAAAGCAGTCACAGAGCTAGCTAAAACGAGCGGTGTATTTTTTTAAACCAAGGTACCGTACTGTACCGGTAATATTTTCTCGAGACATGAAGATAGAATTATCTATTATAGATGTGTTTACTTTGTCTGTAAGTTGAAGGAATATACAGGTTCTTCTACTTGAACTCTAACCTGATGCGGCGGAACCAGTTTAAAAACAATCCAAAGTATTTCTACACAGAACTAGTGCACTGCATGCACTGCGAATGTTTCACCATTATGAGTTTATATTAAAACGCATAGTTGATTATCATCCTCCGCGTATGAGCAAAGAGGGCGCCATCGTACGCGGGAACGAAACTGCAAAACCTCTTTTGCTGGACGAAAAACATTAACCCTTTTACTTTTTTTTAGTAGGTCTACGTATCAATCGAATCAAGGTTGGTTACATTTCTAAAATGCTTATTTTTAGCCAAAAAAGCCCACAACAACATTGAAATAGAGTCATGTCTGATGTAGGGGCCTATATAATTATGTGAATGTGATGCTGTTTCCGTGGGATCGGGACCGTCACCATGGGACCAACGATCGTATGCGATCGTTGAAGCTTAAACTAGCTAGCTATAGGCCTACCGTACAATCGTTGATGGGACCATGGAGGTATTATGTATACCTCCATAATCGATGGGACTAAAGGTTCGGGCTGCAGTCATACAATACTAGTGAAATACATGGGACTAGGGCCTAGCACTGTAACAGACCTTTGCTTAACTATAGAATACCCCACCACTCCTGTTTTGGTGACTAGTGTAGTGTGGTACCCTTGTAATTAGAATCATTTTGAAGTGACTTCTGGGTACCAGGATCTTTTTAGAAAAGGGACATGGTAGCGGGGTATTCTATAGTTGCTCCCAAACCTTATGCGTAGTGGCCATCTTAGACTAGAGTAGAGGTTATCTTTTGTCATTTTAATTCAGTAACGAAAACGTTCAAAAGGTCCGCTCGTGCATATTCTCAGAAAAAAAAGGGTTTGCCCTCTAAGATGGCCACTATGCATTTAAGGTCTATTGCAGAATACCCTGCAAACACGTGCCTTTTCTAAAAATATCCTCTGAACTACAGTTGTACCAATGTTTCTGATCTGCCACAATCCAGTTCCACCATGCCTCCTGCCTTGAAGAAACTACCGATGACATTGAAGTGCGAATGGAACGATTGTGAAGTGAAAGGAAAAACCACTATGAGCATGTTCCTGCTGCACATTGACGAACATGTCAATACAATACTGCCCCCTGGTGTCAACGCTGAAAACTACAAAAACTACGAAATTGAACCCACTACAGGTAATTAACGTTCACTTACCTTGTATAATGTACAGCAGTCAAACCTTAGTTATAATTTTGAGAATTTTTTGCTACTCGTCCACTCGCTATTTTATAAAAAAACAAATTGTACTTAAATTTTCCCCAGATGAGCTACAATGCTGCTGGAATAGCTGTGGCTTCACCACCACGGACGGCGAAGTTACTCTAGTCAGACACCTGTACTTCCATGCCTATCACACTAAGATTAAATGGTGGGCTCAACAGGAACAGACTAAACACAAGTTTGGAACGTGCATTCTTGGTTCCGTTACGAGAAATTTGATCCCAGATTTACCCCAGAGGTTCGTCTGCTACTGGGGAGAATGCCAGGTGAGAAGAATACATGTACAACTCAGGGAGAAGGTGGTTGATAATAGTAATAGCCTACCACACGGGTCTGTATAGTATACTCTTAGAGAAGGTGGTTGATAATAGTAATAGCCTACCACAGGGGTCTGTATAGTATACTCTTAGAGAAGGTGGTTGACACAGTTATAGCCCTCCACAAGGGTCTGTATTATACCCTTGATTGTGTGTTAAGCTAACGCTAAGGTCCGGTCACTAACGGGTTATTTTTTACCCCATTATTTTGTTTAGTATTTCACAGATAATGGCGAACATTTCTACCGTCATGTTGACAATCACGGTGTGTTGGAAAATTCTGTTACTCAACAACACTCTAAGATATTCTCCTGTCAATGGGATGGTAAGTCAACAACTATACAGACTAATTGGTACATCAACAACAAGACTCATACAGACTTGGCACTTATTAACAACAATAAGACAACTATATAGACTTGGTAAAACAACAACAAGACTAGTGGACAGACTTGGTAAGTCAACAACAACAGGACTAGTGGACAGACTTGGTAAAACAACAACAAGACTAGTGGACAGACTTGGTAAGTCAACAACAACAGGACTAGTGGACAGACTTGGTAAGTCAACAACAACAATTAGACTAATGAACAGACTTGGTAATTCAACAACAAGGCAACAGATTTTGTTTTTTCAAATTTTTTTTAAATCTAATAATTCTGCGAGTCAGAACGAATAAACTATGGGGAATGGAACAAGGAGTAGATTCTTATAATATCAATGCAGCTGGGACCAGCCAAATAAGTTGTTATAACTTTACATAAAGCAGCTACTAGGATGTGCAATGTTGTAAAAATCTCAAGAATAAATTGAGACCGCTGATGGGTTATTCTCCAATCGGCCATGTTTATCCCTTTACAGGTTGTGAGACCATCACAAAAACAAAGTACAAACTAGCCGAGCATCTGAGAAGTCACACCCAGGAGAAACGGCTCGCTTGTAGCGAATGTGGCAGCCTGTTCTGCAACAGGGCCAAGTTCATCGACCATATCGTACGGCAGATTGCTGTAGACTGTAAGCATATAGGAGAAGCCATCTTGGTAATACCTACATGTACATGAAACATACAATTCTCATTGGTGGTGAGGCATATCGGAAGCCATATTCCTTAGTCATTGATGACTATTAATTCAAGTTTATTTCTATTTGGATTTTTGTTGCTACAGTACAAAATTATCAATGTTCACATTGTAGTAAGATCTTCGCTTCGGAACGGTTACTACGAGATCACATGAGACACCACGGTATGTTGATTGGTTAAAATAGCGTGTACTCAAGTACACTAGACCACTCAGATAGACACCCCAACCCCACACACTGACAACCCAGTGGGGGTATTCAGAGCCACTGCAGTGGTCTACACTAGACTATTAAGCCATGGCTCCCCAACCCACACTCTAACATCTTGTTGTTTTCCAGTCAACTACTACAAGTGCCCTGATTGCGACATGACGTGCTCCAATCCTTCTATGCTAAAGGCGCATGTTCTATGGAAACACACGGACGTGTGGCCGTTTAAATGCAGTCTGTGCACACACAGGTAGGTATGGCAAATGTGCAACTAATACAATCTAGCACACCACGGCAGCGCACCACGAAGCATGGTGGATTGTATTAGTTGTCTAGTCGTATTGATAATTAGACTCAATAAAATGGTGGCCCCATGATGTAAGTTTCTGAAGGTTCTTTATAAAAGTTTGGCGTAGGCTGCTCATTGGTTGAATCTTGTTTATATCGTTATATCAAATTCATACAGCTGGTTCCTTTAAAGAAGCATTGATGATGACTGTTTATCTGTCTGCCTGTTTCCTAGGTGTAAGTCTAGCAATGCCCTACGGAAACACGCCGACACGCACATAGCCAGCAACCTCATACTATGTGACGAACCCAACTGTAAATACACGGCTTACTGTAAGCAGACTATGAAGAAACACATTATGCGTAGTCACGGAGTAAGTACGGTATACTCCGCACAGTGTAATCCGGATCCAAGTGCAATATTATCTTCGTCTAAAAGTTGCAAAATATCTGGCTTATTTACACCACTGAATAGTACCCAGTAAAATGGCCACCGAAATGAATCATCAGTAACATTTTGCACGGTATCTAAATACAGGTAGACCTAAGTAAGATGGCTGATTGACTCGATGAATCATCAATGTATAATACACGTATTAAATCTTACACTGGGCACTCAAGGGAGAAACAAATGGTGCTGTTGCAGACGTGCATCTCAGGAGTAGCCGTACACCACATTATTAAACATTACCGACGTTATTAAACATGTTCATTACTGAAACTTTGACTGCATGCCGAGAATCGTGCAGCCGGCTTAGCAAAATGGTCGTCAAGTAGCTTCAGTACCTGTACACTCCCACTAATCCTAACCTATGACCTTTACTACTACAGGGTGCCAAACAGCCCTACAACTGCCATATATGCAATACGTTCTTCTCCTGTGGTGCAACACTGACTCGACATCTGAAAAAGAAACACAGATTCAAATGGCCATCAGGTCACAGCCGGTTTAGGTAAGGAATACCACAACACATAATAATAATATTAGGAACTTATGAACCGCAAACTGCAAAATGCCTCTAAGCGCTTAGAAAAAGAAAAGAAAAATGAAAAACATAAAATACAGTACAAAGTAAAAAGGAAGATATAAGTAGTGCTTCTTGTAAACAGGCCTTACTATATAGGTCCCAGTGGAAAGTCTTGCTCTTACCTCTTCTTGGTTTTTCAGGTATGCCGTTGAAACTAAAAAAGGTCTTGCTGTGCCTGCTCTTTCCTCCTTTTGACTAACTGTAGTTCCATATTTGCCCAATGTTCTTGATCTGCTGGCATTAACGATAGGTTAACTGTGTTATTTTACTTGCAGATACAAGAAACAGCCTGACGGTTTCTTTCGTCTGCAGACTGTTCGATATGAGAGCTTGGAGCTCACCGAGAAGATCTTGAAAGAGAAAGAACAGCAACAGCAGCCTGCACAGCGGCCCGCACAGAGGACGGAACAGCGGCCCACACAGCAAACGGAACAGCAACAGGGTAGCATAATCAGCACCGACATCTCAACCGCATCAACGTTTAACGTGAGAAGTTTAATCAACCCCGAATCCAACGACGTTGAAATGGTCAGCGTAGAATCACCAGACACTGAAGATGATATTGTTGTCATTATGACACCCGATGAGGATGGTACCTATAGCACCATCAGTCTAGATCTACGTGGACATGGTGTCAGTAGTAGTAGCACTCATGGCACCAGACTAACCAGTGACAGTCTAGTGGCCGGGTTGCCCATGGCGACCATACTGAGTGGCCAATACCACCAAGTAGGTCGGGTCATTTTGGACGGCAAGGATGATGTGGATACTGTCGTCGTTCTACCCGAAGGGGTCCAGATTGGACCCACCGTCGTTGATCATGGACAAGATGACCACGCCCAAAGTCACCAAATCTACATTGACCACACCCGTAATGTCCAAGATGACAACTCCCACAGTGACGCCACCTGTAACGATGACACCGATAGTGACCCCAGCTATGATGATGACGAGGACGGCACTCGTTATGCTGACTTGGAGGGATCACCCATAGATGATGATAGCTCTCCTGCTGGGAGTGACTCATTGAGAGTTGATGGCCAGTCGTTGGATGACCAATCAAGTTTGATCCATCCTGTCTGCATGTACAAATCTTGTTAAGTTTTCTCCTACATGTACTGTACATGTACTACCGTAGTACAACTACCGATAGTCTTGATGCTGCCACAAAGCACAGCATGCGGCTTTAGTAAACCGATCTACATGTATGGAGTTAGTTTACGTGGAGAAAACCGAGCCATTTGCTATTAATCACCACAGTCCAGTTTCAGTCAGAGTTTGGCATGTTTTGGCATCTTGCTTTGTAAACTCCTAAGCATTTCTTTCATGCTTGACGGGCGTTCACAAAGCAAGGAGCCAAAACA
Organism: Pteraster tesselatus; assembly: GCA_032273685.1. Classification (NCBI taxonomy): domain Eukaryota; kingdom Metazoa; phylum Echinodermata; class Asteroidea; order Velatida; family Pterasteridae; genus Pteraster; species Pteraster tesselatus. The sequence continues at coordinate 34,588 of JAVCKS010000020.1, read as the reverse complement.
TGCGACAATCCAACTAGAACTGAGCCTGGTTTACCCAGAGTTTACTGTGAATCCTTATGTAGTCTATAAAGAAAACACCTCTGTGGGGTGGGGGGGGACACCAAGCTCCCAAAGGCTGTTTCCTGAAAACAATGGTACCAACTAGAAATTTTCTTCCAACACAGTTTGGCCTTTTCTCGACCACTACTTTGCCCTGTAGGAATGGGTGTGGTTCAGTTCATGCTGGCCACAATAGGAAGCCTATTATTTTTTTTATGAGAATGCAGATTGTGTATAGTTGTAAGAGAGAATAACACCCCCTCCCCACAAGAAGGAATGGTCAGTTCATTGTTTCATTAATGTTCAACTTTACAAGGAAATTATCCCACGCAATATGAAGACAGTATTTTGTTATAGTTTATACTTATGCCAAGTTTTTGCAATGGTCAGATTTAACATTGAAAGTGCTTCTTGGTAAAAAAAAGTCTCTCCATGTTTCAACTCGTGTGTTCGGTCCGGCTGACAGAGTGGGCTAGCAGCAGGCGCCACTGGACGGCCCATGCAAGGGGCTTGTGAAATGTAAACTGGTACGTACAGTACCAGTACATGTGTCTATTCTTTCCCACTGTCTGGGAGGGGCTCGGGGCCCCTCAACGGCCGTGCCCCCCAGTCTGGCTCTAGTCATGTACCTACCTCTAAAAGCCCATTACCTTAGTGTTTGTGTTATGTAAATAATATACATACTGTGTACATTGTGTATATATATACGCAAGTACATGTGTTTATTGGTACATGTAATAAAGTTGGTTTTGCTGCACATAAAACCTTGTTGTCTGATGGTTTATTTAGGTTCACAGATTAACCGTGCTATACCCAGGAGCCTAAAGCTTATGACCAATAATTCAATGGTTTGTTTGTTTTGAACAGCAACAACACTATTTATTGAGTATAGGTCATGTACATGTAAATGATTTATTGGAGGACAGGGCTAGGGGGGGTGTTATGTGTAAGTAGCGCATTGATATTTTCCGGTACTGTGTTCGAATCCTTATAGTGCAGCACGCAATGTGCCTAGAATGAATTCCGGGCAAATTTAGGCCTACATGATGTAGTCTAGGCAGTACATGTACTGTAGTACTACTAGTACTACTACTAGTAGTAGTACTACTAGTACTAGGCCTACTAAATATATCACTAGACACTGCACTGCTTAGTTAGGCTAAGAACTTGCCTACTTAAAATCCTTCTGCCACTGCCAGCCAGTAAGCTACTTTAGCTCAGTAATTACAACTACAAGTACAACTCGTACACGTGTAACGCTAGGCCTACCGTTATGGTACTATACTTTTCACACCATGACCGAGCCTGGGTTTCATGCCAAAGGCCTACCCACTTACTACACAGAACCAGTACCACAAGGGGGAAGTAGCACAGCTCTGTAGGGCCCTACTTATTACCGATAATAAAACCTCTTAATGTACTACTAATACTAGGCCGAGGCCTATTAATAATACAATTATGTGGACCAAGTGTTATTATATCTCGTTTCTCTTTTGTTGGCTCTGAAAAGAGCCGATTTGTTTCGTTGTCGTGATGCCGCGGTTTAGTACTCCAGAGACTGAGAGGTTTTCTTGCCACCAGCAGCTTTGGCAGCCGCCGACTTCTTCGGCAGGAGAACGGCCTGGATGTTGGGCAGGACACCTCCCTGTGCGATGGTCACCCCGCTGAGGAGCTTGTTTAACTCCTCGTCGTTGCGGATGGCGAGCTGCAAGTGACGGGGGTTGATTCTCGTCTTCTTGTTGTCGCGGGCTGCGTTGCCGGCCAACTCGAGGATCTCAGCGGCTAGGTACTCCATGACGGCGGCCAAGTAGACCGGGGCACCGGCACCAACACGCTTGGCATAGTTGCCCTTGCGAAGAAAACGGTGAACACGGCCGACGGGAAACTGAAGTCCAGCTCTTGAAGACCGACTCTTTCCCTTGGCGCGGGATTTTCCTGATTTACCACGTCCAGACATATTTTTAGCAGAAGTTCTATACACTGTACAAAGAACGTCACCAAATGAAAGCAAGTAATGAATTGGGCATATCTTTTGGGGTTTATATACGCTTCGAAAAGCGCGCGTTGGATCGTAGAACTGACCAATCAGCGTCGACGGATTAATACGTGTAGTAAAATTCTCTGATTAGGGTTACTTCTGTCACGTCCGCTATAGCGCGCTGCGCTATACCCGCGCCGCGGCTGCTATTCTTTTCCGTACCACATAATAGCTATTGTGTGCATTGGTAGTACGTAATCTAATTTTGCTTAAAACTATCGCTACCATAATTTCCCTAGTTCCTTCGTTCTAAATTTGTATTCCAGATTGTGAGGAGAGCCAAGTTAGAGAGGCGAAAATAGGGGAACATTATTTTTTGGAATAGTTTTAGGCAAAATCACATTACGTACAACAAATGCACACAGTAGCTAACAATGTCGTACGAAAAAAAACAATCCGCGCAGGCCCGGTGGATTCTCTGCCTCGTAATGATACAGACCAATGTGGACTAATAAATAGAAATGAACGGGTGATATTTTTGCTGAACAAGCAACACAAAAGGCCAAAATATACAAAATTCCCCTTTCCAAGTCGGAAGACAACATCATCCTAAAAAATGGACTTATAAAATGACAATTAAAACAATTGGGGAAAAACTAATAACTTAAAAAAGAAAAACAAATTGATGATATCGTCTCTTTGGTTACCACGCTGGCAAGAAACAACATCGATTACGCTTGGGAAAATTGTAAACATCTAAATAGTTACCTATTCCAAATACGAAAACACGATCAATCTATGTGAAACGTATGTAAATGCCCACTTATAAAACATTTGTTTCTATCATGTAAAGAATATAACATACTGATAAATGAACTTCAGAACAATATCAGATCACAGATGAATCTTAACAAGCTAATTACCACAGGAAAATAATTAAATTCACACGTACTACATGTACATGTGGCGGGGCCAATTTCATAGCGCTGCTAAGCACACGTTTTGTGCT
>JAVCKS010000020.1:13018-25556 GCA_032273685.1 Pteraster tesselatus | reverse complement strand
TCGAGTACCAAACCATCGAGTACCAAACCATCGAGTACGGGCCAAATTCGACTGCAAAATATCGAGTACGGGCCGAGTCTAAATAATTTTCGAGTACTTATACTATATAGACGAGTACTGGCCAAGTACTGACATGTACTCAAGTTGTACTCGAATACGAGTACTCCGACACTGAATATCTGGCTATGCATTTTAACCTAATGATAAACAATCGAACCACATTTCCGGTAATTATCGCGATTTGATTGGCCAATTATTGGCTTTTCTTACAACAATCTAAATTGTACTCTGAACATAGGCTCAAACTACTTTTCCCGACGCTATACTGTGCGTACCTTCACCGCTGGAGGGCGGCCCCGCTGTGTACTCCTCCCTTGTTTAGCTGGGTTTCGTTCGCTTTTCCCTTGTGAATTTCCCCCAGTTTAGCTGGCAGGTTTCCCCTCTGCACCCATAGACATTACCAAACCAGTGCAGTTTTAACATTGAACGATTCTCAATTGAATGCACAGTGTAAATTCCCTTCCTCGATAATAAGCTGAAACTGTTTATTACCGGTGACGTTTCGCCGGCGATTCGATTATAGGATTATTTCTTTTTGACCTCCTTCAGTAGCTGTTTCTAGCTATATTTTGTTCGGCCCTATAGAACTGGTGCCCGCTTTCTGAATTCGGGTGCGTATTTCCAAAGGGACAGTTAGTCATATTTTGATCGAAAGGGCGGACCGGCTACGTTTAATGAGAAGTCAATTTCAATTAGGCCCTGACCGGTTGGCTTCGCTCGCGACACTAACCGCAAAAACAACCTCCGATTCGACCGATATGATAAATTCCAATTATAAATGACTGTTAATAAGAATGACGAGAGAAAGATAACCCTTCACGCGGTCGGGATGAAGGATACTACACTCGTGTATAATATCCAAACATATCAGATGAACCTCGTACGGGTTATTTATGTTTCTTGCAGCGTCGTCTTGGAAGACCGGTCATTACCCTACGACCCGAAGCCTCGCGTATTGACTCTTTCTCCCCCGCGCCAGATTCATCGGCAGGTTCAACGGCCTACCCTGGCAGGATCAATTAATGGGGACAAGGAATTTCAAGTGGTTTTCCCCTCCCAGAGAAGAATTACGAAAGAAAGCATCTCCCTTTTATAATTCCCCTTGACTCGGCTCTTTCTTCCTTTCACACCCCTCTACTCTTTTTGCCTTCTCCGATGAGATCATGTTAAGATCAGCTACTTACACCTCCATCGTTGAAACGCCACGCGCACCGCTCATCAAAGCGTGCTAGCTGCTCCGTCTTTGCCCGTATACTGTATAAACCACTCCACGCTCCCGTTAACTCGCCCCGAGGTGCCCGCTATATTATAACCAACTCAACTCTCCCCCCGTCCCCCAAAGCTCGGCATCCTTCGATCCAGCCGACTTGTTCCCGCGGGGGCACTCACGGCCGGGTGCTTTTGTTTCTGTGAAACCCACACCGGGTCCCAGATTCACTTACCCCCCTTCTGTGGATTACCGTCTATTATTTTAGTTATACGGCAGTGCAACCGGGGCGTGCGAGCGCATTAAATGGGTTAAACAGGCCCCCTAATACAATATTTACTAAATCCTTTATATAAAAGACGGTCGTGATACGATTATTGTGAACTGCCTGGATGTAGGGCTATCTCTGTCCATAGGGCTCTGACTGTCGAATGAACGTGAGGTGGTTGCCTTCGGTTTTAAGATATGAATACTAGCGGTGACCCTTATACAGCCGACGCTCGTCAGAATACGCAATGCGGTATTTACAGGCTGTGGTTCGTGTTTCCGACGGGTAGCACTACATCACGGGCGTTTGATGTGCCTCAAAGCATTATGGGTTAGAATTAGGGTTAGGGGTAGGGTTTGGTTAGGGTTAGAGGGTTAGGGTTAGGGTTAGGATTAGGGTTTTAGTTAGGGCATGGCAGACGACTCTGCGGTCAAGCGATAACTCTCTCATGTATATTCAGAAAATTAAAAAAACTTCCTACAACCCAAAATGCTTTGCGGCACACCAAACGCCCGCGAGGTATTGATACCTGTTTCCGACTCGGTAAAAACCTGTTTAGTCGGACATTTTCATGATTCAATTATTTCAGCTCATTAGCCCTTTCAGAATATGCGGACACAATAGGATGGCGCTGATTGGGTAAAGTCTTTTGAATTTTTCCCAATCGGGACGGCGCCATCCTATTGCGTCCACCGTGCCTCGAAGGGGCTAATAGTTCACCTTATATAGTGCCATAAGTTATCCATGTCAGTACCTTGTTTTTGTATTCCACTGATAATATCACTGATAAATGTTTAGCCCACAGATTTCCTTGTATTGTGTACAACTTGTAAGTGTACAACTCTAAGATTTAATTTGTTTACCTCTTTCGAACGTAGTCTAATGATAGACAGTGAAGACATAATAATAGCACGTATACATTCATTGTCAACAAAATTGTATGCGAAGCCGTTTGGATAACTCACGTTGGCAATCAATGTTTATAGCACAGCGGAGGGTACGCTATGACGCTATAGCGTCACGTGACAAACATGTAGAAATGGAAAGTATAGGTAGTGACAGGAAATTATAAACCCATTGGTGGTTTAGGCAGGCGTTCTTGAACAAGAGGGAAATATGACAATGGTACATTTAACATCCGGGGTTTCTGTCAAAAAAGGTTTTCCTTGATTTCTGTTGACACGTCTATTATATCAAACTTGTGCACACAGTAAGAAATATGAAGTAAGCGGTTAGGCAACGGCAGAGTGTGAGCGTGACGATTCCAAGCACAGACGTGGTGAAAGTTTTAATACTTGGGGGGCTTCATTGGTTATAGAATTACGTGCATGCTCCCGGCCCCATTCCCAGGGAGTCGTGACCGCTTAATATGACCATAGGGACTCGGAATTACCAATGATATGTCGTTGTGTACGCCCCTGACAGTGACAGCAATGTCTGCATGTTCGACAGTAATGTTGACGTGGTGACGGTACTTCTGTTAATTACAGAAGTACTGTGAACACGTCACGGCGGCTGTTAAGCACAGAAATGGTTTAACAATATACATGTACAAATAACGAATGTTTATGAGTGCGATGGTTCGAAATGTTTCATGAGGTGACATATGGCACGTTCCATTCCATGCGAGTGGAATGGAACGTTCCATCTGTCACCGAATGACATAATTCGTATACCATCGCACGAATGTAAAACATTCGTTATTTGTTTTATACAAACACGCCTGTTTATTTCACATAAACAAATGTTATTTATGACTACAATCGCTAAGGAAGTTCGACAGCGTGCAATGGAACCAAACACCGTACAATGGAACCAAACAGTGGGCAATAGAATTAAACAGCGTGCAATGGAATCAAACGGCGTGCAATGGAACCAAACGGCGTGCAATGGAACCAAACGGCGTGCAATGGAACCAAACGGCGTGCGGTGGAACCAAACGGCGTGCGGTGGAACCAAACGGCGTGCAGTGGAACCAAACGGCGTGCAGTGGAACCAAACGGCGTGCAGTGGAACCAAACGGCGTGCAGTGAAACCAAACGGCGTGCAGTGAAACCAAACGGCGTGCAGTGAAACCAAACGGCGTGCAGTGGAACCAAACGGCGTGCAGTGGAACCAAACGGCGTAAATAGAACCTAACGGCTTGCTAACGGCGTGCAATACAATCCAACTATTGCAAGGCACGTGATCGACCATCTACCAATGATATGACGCGGATTTATTCAGGCGTTGTATAATTACCTCTACTGAAGGATGGATCCTTCTACCATCATTGCTAAACATAAAAAATAAAAAAACTGTTGTAATCGACATTACCGTAAATAACCCAGCTGGAAACATTCCGGTGATCCATTATTTCACCGACTGTAAACTTCCATTTTTGCGAGATATTCTGTCCTATTTCCGACCGATTTCCCCTTGAGATTTAAAACGATGTGATGGCACGCACAAATCCATCCATCGATAGTCACAGAGTATTTTCTCATCGAATGACTTTATAGCTGGCAGCTGGCAGAATACCTTGTAATTATCCGTGGAGTCGATCTGTTCGTACCATCATATCATTGGAAACTATAGGCCTAATAACAAAGCTACTAGCCGATCCTTGCAACATTTCAAATTATTTCCCAAAACATCTTTAAGCAAATAGGGCCTATTATTACCTAATCATAATCGCTAATAATAGGTCGCACTTAAATAGTAAACTTGAATTCACACTATATCGTCATTATCGATCACGGATTCGATACGAGGTGCGTCGTATCGAATCCAAAAATAGCTCACCAAACGCTTACCAAATAGCTCACCTTTTAAAGGGGCTGTCGATAGTGCCTTTGGCAGCTCCAAGATATTGACGATCTGCGCCTGTAGGAAACAAGTGAGCATATAACCCTATCAGCTGTTTCGCGAATAGGAAAATATGTCACTGTACGGGATAAACTTTATGTTCAAAACGAATTGTATTCACGGGAGAGTGTCTATTTTCCATCAGCCGTACATATACCCTCGAACATAACCTTACCAAATAGGGCTGACAGGCATACGACCTGGTTTGGATGGGGGAAATCATGAGGGAACACGGGGATGACGTCATGCTCATTACACACACGGTTCACTGGATACTGCCTGCTAGTTCGTCGGTGTCCGTACTCGGCAATTGTCAAGCACGTCACACAGAAAAACATGCCTGTATGCCGGATACCATCTTGGGCATGTTTGCAACATTTGGTGAAAAGGGAAAAACCCAAGAAAACTGTGCCTGCATTATTGGCGTCTGGTTGTTATTTTCTAATCACCTTGCACACGACCGTCATGGAATATTCACAAAATTTTAGTCCTACACGCTTCATGGTCCGTTCGCTTATAAACATGACAACAACCTGTGCGCAACGGTTGACCGCAGTCGGGCGCTTTGTAACTTGTTTATAGCCCAATTTGACTACGAACAACTGTTTGCAGACAGTGACTTCTAAGAACAATCGATATTGCCACACAAATAGGCCTATAAACTGTAAACTGTCGGGACATAGCGTCGCCAAACCTTCCCGGCATTACGGTCGTGTACCGTTAGACCACTCTAGGGTACCAAATCAAAATCATGTCAATAGACATTGTTGTTATAAAGTCTCTATATTCTGTTCGCCTCTCGTTGAATGCAATTGTCAGGAGTTTTGTAAACTCCAAGGTTACTAAATGCGTTTCGTATATAGGCCTATCAATATATTGAATCGCAAGTCAGTAACTCCAGTCGAGTTATTGACTTTGATTTGTACTCCCAAAATACGAGGTAATAATATAAACTTTGCCTATGTCTCACGATGTAGTCAACTTAAGAGAGCGCGACGTTTCGACTGTGTGCTGTTAGTCTTCGTCAAGGGAAGGTGTAGAACGGTCGTTGTGCTGCTTATAGGCCTATGCGTCTACGAGGAATCGGTCGGGAATCGGTCAAGTACTACTAGGGCTACTATTGATCGACAGAGCGTGACGCGCGGCGTCTAACCACGCGGAGCCAGGAATCCGGACGATCGGCAACAGGGTGTGGTCAGATCCGAATCGCTTCCTTAGAGCGGGTCGTGTACGGTGTGGGTCCCTGTCAATATACTCGTGCTTGCTCCAGTCTGTGCGTGCCCTATCTTCCACGTGTGTTCTGCAATCACAGATCTGTCTGTCCCCCCGTTCTTTACGTCCCTTTGGTGCTTAGTTATACCCTTTTGCCAACCGTTCGGCCGGTTTCCCCAATGTACACCTTGTCACATTCTCCATAAAGAATCCTGTAGATAATCCCCCGTGTTGGGTTGGTGGTATTGAGTTCTTCTGACAACCCAGATGGCTCCTTAGGGTCGTATCGGACTTTAGGACAGGACGCCATAGCTTTCCACATACACCGCTGAAGTGCACGACCGTTCTACATCATCGCAGTCAAAACGTCCCGTTCCCTTCCGTTGACTTCATCGTGAAACATACATATAGGATAAGTATATCCACGATGGATAACCTTTACGTTGATGTAATACTAGTTATAAACGTGTGTGTCAAATAGAAATAGAATTGAAATCTTTGCGACTGCATGAAGTTTGTGATGTGGTTGAAAACGTCCGTCCACTTCACAACCGATTGGTCAGTCTCACTGCTTTGATAACTGCACTATTTGATCACTATTTGATAACTCACTACTTTGATAACTGCACTATTTGATAACTATTTGATAACTCACTACTTTGATGACTGCACTATTTGATAACTATTTGATAACTCACTGCTTTGATAACTGCACTGTTTGATAACTATTTGATAACTCACTGCTTTGATAACTATTTGATAACTCACTGCTTTGATAACTGCACTATTTGATAACTAAATGATAACTCACTGCTTTGATAACTGCACTGTTTGATAACTATTTGATAACTCACTGCTTTGATAACTATTTGATAACTCACTGCTTTGATAACTGCACTATTTGATAACTATTTGATAACTCACTGCTTTGATAACTGAACTACATGTATTTGATAACTATTTGATAACTCACTGCTTTGATAACTGCACTATTTGATAATTCATTGCTTTGATAACTGCACTCTTTGATAACTATTTGATAACTCACTGCTTTGATAATTGCACTATTAACTAATGTAAGTTTGTTTTGTCGACATTGTGACGAAGATGGCTATATTAATAACCAACGTGTTCTTCATTTCTTCTGAGGTGATTCTGAGGTTGTTGTCCTTATATGGATGGTCCGTTCCACCTGCGTTGTGTAGAGTGTGCCAATATACCCTAATAGGAATCGTCACGGTTCGCCCACTATTGCCACCACTCGGTATCAATACCTCAGTATCCCGGGGGATCTATTTAGGCTTGGGGTATAGGGGCAGATTGTGGTCGGGACTCTTATGTACAGGTTCACGGGATCCACCCAGCTTTTGTTCAGGTACACGAAACGGGTACAATACAGACAATGGGAGCTTTTTTTTAAAAGAAAAATCCTTATTGTTTGGTTTTCAGCGTGGACAGATTTGTACTGTGTATATTGGTGGTTCTGGCCGGCCGCACAACACCTGAAATTGACTAGAATATCCTACGGTATTGTACCAACAGCGGTTCAACGACCGATAAGGCAGCAACCGCCGTACGGTGGGGTCGTAGCCCTAGAGACTTCACCATCTCAATATCCAATACTCCATGGTTTTATTTACAGTTGATATTCCTTATCAAGAGCTTTTGAAATATTTACTCTAAAAAGACAATTATTGTCCTTAGGGGTAACGGCTATTATTGTACGTGGACTTCTGTTTAAAGTCCAGACTCCGAACCTTGTCATTTTGATCAATTGTATATATATATATATATTTATATATATATTTATATATAAGTGCGAATCCAGCTAAGTAAATGGCAATTTTTTAAACTTAAATCCCAGATTCATTTTGCACTCGGGTATTGAAGCGCGTTAAAACTAGTTCAAACACGTTTCAAATGTGGCCGACAGGCTGGAGCGGGCGGCATCTGATCTATACGTGATAGGTAGCTTTGCACTGGAATGAAATAAACGAACCGATTTAAATTCATACAAATTATGGTATAATGAGCTGTGAAATTCGCATTACGAAAGCCGAATCGGAAAACCAACAAGCAAAACGCACTTAACAAACAAAATAATATAAAAAGATGGAAAAGTCGATACAGATCCTATTAAGTAATCCGAATAGGAAGCTCTAAGAAACCCGTTTGGGAGATTGTTACGTTACATGGGCATTTCTAGGTCATTGAACCATTGTCTAAAACGTACATAGGCGCGCCCTCACCGACCGGCTCCGTGACGCTGTATTACTACTTCACCGGTACGGTGAAAACACCGGACCGTTGATCTGATGGTCCGGTGAACCGGTGAAATAGGAAAGGTGTGAGGCGGGCCTAACTTAGAAACCACAGCGTATTATGCGACCTTGGTTTTTAATGTACAGTGCCCAAATATATAGTGACTGTATATAGTGACTATATAGTGGTCAAATATACAGTGACTATATAGTGGTCAAATATATAGTGACTGTATATAGTGACTATATAGTGGTCAAATATACAGTGACTATGTAGTGGTCAAATACATGTATATAGTGACTATACATAGTGTTAAAATATAATAGTGACTGTATAGACTGACCGGAGTCATGGCTCAGTGCGGTAAAGCCTGGTTTCCATATAATCGCCCGAATCGTCCCAGCCGTCCGGATCGAACTCAGTCCTATCCAAGCGTCCCGGTCGTCCGAATCGTTTGCGACAGTACCAGTAGTGTTTTCATATGTTTTGGGACGATTGGCGCGATCGGGACGACTCGGGAGATTATATGGAAACCAGGCTTTAGAGCGCACGAGTCACGCTCCGTCAACCAACCCCAGCATGCAGTGCGACTAGTGCGATTGAATGATCCCTCGTAGATGCATATACGCTGGAAAACGACCGTTTTACACCACCGCCTGACGACGACTATCACTACGCAGTCGAAACGTCGCGTCCCATTCGTTGACTACATCGTGAGTCATGGCATAATGCTCGTTATTATTGACTGTACTGTATTGATTTACAATTGAGCTCATTTCTTTTTGTGTATACACGAACGGCGTAAAGCTAGCTAGTACAGGCTACTCCTGATGTCTAGCCTATATACTATTCCGACGTGAATGATTGAGTATGTTGCTTATTTTCCTCCAGGTTTATGGGGCGTGGTCAACAACGCTGCTGTGAACGGCTTGGGGGAGCTGGAATGGATTAGCCTAGACTCGTTCAAGTCAGTCACCGATGTTAACCTGTGGGGCAACATCCGGGTTATTCAGGCTTTCTTGCCGCTCATCCGCAGGTGTAAAGGTAAATGAAGATTTATGGGCTCGTGGATGGTAGTGGTGGGTAGTTACTCAAGCTAGTCTCAGCACCGAGAGAGGGAGAACCATTTAGCACCTGGAATTCCACAAAGGTCATGTCGATAACATTGAATACGCTAGGACATACGGCTATTTGATGAATGTTTGCAATACAATACAATTATAGTGAAATAGTCATATCGATTACCGTTATCTGCAACTTCTGAAATGTTTTTGAAGATAGGATGTCTTATTTTAATGTCAGCTCAGTTTTAACATTTGATTTACTTCCGGTAATGCTAATAGCAAATCCAAATGCTCTATACGCGTTATATCCATTTTAAACAAAAACAGACGTGAAATCTGAGCCGTTGTGTCCATCAGTAAATTTAGATTTCTTGGAGTAGAATCCCGTTGTATCGACGCTATCGAGTTTGGTTCTGGGGTCGTGTTACCCCTATAACCCTGCGCGTAGGCGTCATGTACTGTGGGCGGGATGGGACAGACTTGACACAGGTGTGACAGGTCAACAACAGGGGTCGCTGCTTCCGGTCATCGGATACTATAAGCAGACGGAGGGGTCACAGGGGGACGCGCCGTGGTTTCCGGGGGGAGAGCTTGATATCAGAGGGGACTCGTAGTTACAAGGCGTGCCTGGTTCACGTTAGTTGTCAGCCATTGTTTTTAGGTATGAATGACATGAGGGTATAGGGTGGAGGGGGTAGATAAAAAAGGCAACTCCTGAACGACTCTTGCAATTCAGCGACTGCGATTAAAGCTATATCCTGCACTAAATAATTTCTTGCTCAATAAAATAAGTATTACAACGTGCCTACAATCCTAGCTTAGTTCTGAGATGGGAAATAAAGCAATGAGTTGACTTGAGGCCGGACGCCTCATCAAACATACCGCGTGCGAATGTACATTAGCTGTGACGAGTTTATGAAAAGCGCACTCAATCCAGGCGTTAAACAGCGCCTCTAGAACGCCGATCGATTACATGTATATCAAAAATAACCCAATCGACCTTAAATAACAACTGGTCACTAGTTCATCATTTGCGAGCGCTACCTTGTCACGCTTTGTGTTGTACACAGCTAAAATGGTACACCATAGAAAACGACTGAGCGAGCCGTATAGAGCTATTGCAGTCACCACAGCTAAAACTTACTTTGGAATGAATCGTTATACCCACAGCCGTACATAAAGGTACGGCTCTGGTTAGAGTCCCTTCATAACCAGAGTTGCGACATAGGGGGTACAAAAGTTATACCTACGTAGCCATTTTGATTTCACTGCGCACGATGAATACGTGTGTCCTATGTTTATGCACCTGTTTTCCCGTGTTCAGTGGAAACAAAATGGCCTTCAAATTTTAGGTTGTCGCAACTCTGGTTTCGAAGGGACTCTAGCTCTGGTAGTCTAATATCGCCCTCGCGAGTTGTGTGCGTTTCGTGCTTTATTACCCGCTAATGAGATGGTGAACAAGGTATACGCCTTGCGCATAATATAATGACGGTATTCACAATTATTTACTTTTGGCAATATATGAAACTTGTAGTTACAGTCGATTTCTGAACAGTCGATTTCTGAAGTCTAAAATAATGAATTTATACCAAGTTTAAACTCCCTCAACCAACTATTGTACAATGTCTGACGGGTAATAGCGGCGCGAAATCAAAAACCGTTACTCCAAAACCTTGTGCGAAATATGCGAAAATTTCACCGCATATCTTTTGTATTACAATTTTAACTGCGCTTTTACATTTGCAAAGATGCATACTATCTACCGATACGCTTTGGCTGACGGCCGACTCAGTCCGTAAAATATTTAGCACGGAGTATTGCTTTAATGTGAAAACATGGCGACGGGCACACTTTCTATACAGCATGTCTCCAACGGTTGGCATTAAAACCACATCAATGAGACAACTTTTCCAAAAGGGAGGCGATATAAGACGAAGGGGAAACGTGAAGTAAAAGTCAAGAAGCAGCCGTGCCGATATATACGGGTTAACAAAATAGCAGCCACACCAAATATTTCTCGCACTCAGACGAAGATCTATGTTATCATTTCCAGACGCTATACTGCGGACCTCGACATAAATATTCTCGAATTATGTCTAGGAAATAAAATAGCAAACAAAATCTAATTCCTACTCGTATAGTGAACACTAGTGTACACGTCGCCCGCGCTTGCGGGCTAAATCCCCTTTGATGCCGGATTGATGATTCGTTGATCGGATTGTATCGCACATTCTTATGGTCGTTCGTGCGTGTGCGTGTACTGCGCACACGCAGTCTAAACGTCTAAACGTTTAAAACCCAGTCTAAATGTTTAAAATCTAGTCTAGCTGACTGCCCCACGTGATAATCGGTATTTGATTTGAATTTAGTTTACTAAACATTAAACATTTAGTCTAAAGGTTTAAAATCTTGCCTAAACGTTAAAAATCTCGTCTGGCTGACTAATTTTTCCTAGGTCGTGTTGTCAACATGAGCAGTATCGGTGGCCGCATCAGTTTCCCGTGTAACTCGCCCTACTGTTTGACCAAATACGCCGTAGAAGCCATGTCAGATGCGCTCAGACACGAGATGTACAAATGGGACGTCAAAGTAGTTCTCGTGGAACCGGCTAACTTCGCAGGTCTGTATGAGAAACGTGGTTGTGGTTGCCTTAGAAACACTTGAAACAAGTATGCTGGCCCAATTTACAAAAGTTGATCCATCAATCTATTCACATGAAGTCGGTGTCGTGGAGTTTTGGTATTCTCGAAGAAGTTGTTTTTACCTGATATTTTATTTAGAGATATTTTCGTTTGCTCTAAAGAGTCAAGATGCAAGGAGTTTTGCAAAACTAAAGCTCCGGTCGTTTGTTGCAGGGAACTCCTATGAAATAAGGAGTTCTCAGTAATACCTTTCGAACGGTGTCATTATAGGATGCGTCGGTGGGGTTTTCTGAGTAAGTTATGATCATTTTGTCTACATCAGGGGCCACCGATTTCTTTAAGAAGGAAAACATCGAGCGCATCCTCCTGGGTGTGTGGAGCAAGATGTCCGATTCCTTGCGGGAGGAGTACGGTAAGGAATACTTCGACTTCATCATGGAGTCGATGTGTTCATGGTCTGGGCAAGGATCCTCCGACCTGCAGCCTGTCCTGGTAGCGATAGAGGACGCCCTAACTGTTCCACATCCACGGGAGAGGTACGTAGCGGCTACCTTTATCACCCAGTACTTCCTCCAGGTGTTATTCCTGCTACCGTCCTCGTGGATGGACTTTTTATTCAGCTTCATGTCAGGGAAGTCTGTCCTTCGAAGGCCCAAGAAGTCTGCCGGGGTTAACGGGCAAACGTCGGTCAAACACACGTTCCGTTCATCGGAAGCTTCTGATGAAAATGACAATAACATTAACGTAAATGGCAACACAGCCAATGGCAGTGTTGAGTAAGCAGAGATATTCCGAGTACTGAAATATGGATGTGAATGGTATTTTGTGTAAATTTCAAGCCAGGAACTGTTTTCGAGGATCGATGGCGGTGGGTAGCGTTAATGTACCGGTGTAAAGCTACTATTTTTTCGACAATTCAAACTGTCGAGTCTTTTGGGCAAATCTTGTCCACAATCACGTGTTACAACGGCGAGTT
>JAVCKS010000019.1:340561-351320 GCA_032273685.1 Pteraster tesselatus | reverse complement strand
GAAGTAATTAGGTGGTACATTTCCCAACGTTAGAGGGGACACCGTCACAAATTGGTACCCTAATTTATGGAAACACCTAAATACATTTGGACTCTTAAGGACTCTATGGTACAATACTCTATTAGGTGGAAAATTATCAAGCAATGCAAACCATATTTAAACATCACTAATTATAAGTGGTGTAACCTGTGCTTACACAAGAAGTTTATAATTATTTGCCACGCGGAGCTTGGCACCCTTAACAGAAGAAATGTAGGCACAGCAGGCCGGAAGTTTCTACTTTGCAACCGCTGACTATAACTTCGCAGCTTTGACTATATAGCCCTTAGTTCTCAATTGGTATAGCCTATGCATGGTTCTAAAACGAACGGATTCTGCGAATGTATGATACACGAGTTACAGGATTTGTTCTCTCTCTGTATCTAAAGTTGTTTAATATTTTCTAGTGCCACAAACTTCAATGCGGTAGATATCTGGTACATACAGGTACATGTACATGTATGCTCAATTGGGCAAAGACTAGCACTACTTCAGCTACTGAATTAATGTAGTGATTTCGAGCCTACACATTGTTGTACATGTATATCACTTCTTGATGTGTAATGCAAGTTACTTATATTCTGAATAGTGCATACAGCCTAGGGAAATGCAGAGTCATAAATATTTATAATAATTTTAGGTTAGGATTTTAGCATTGAATGTTGGGTGTAATATTACAAACGAATTGGGGAGAGCAATACTAACTTATATCTAAGCCAATACACAAGTTGGAATACACAAATTATATGCATACAAAAGTGTAATGAGAGTTATGGAATCGCCCTGAAAATAAAGGGTCAATCCATGTTAAATCATACAAAGGTTGAAACCACTAATACGTTCTCATAAAATCCAAATTTTAATACCATCTATCCACCTAACATGTACATTTATTTAACAATTTACATGTGTATCTCAAATATTGAAATTTTTCTGCGGGTTAAAATTAGCACTTTGGCAAAATATGATTGGCCATGCCACATGTCAGCTGTCGATGTCGCATGTGCAATCTTGTTCCTTTTTAATAATACCTCTAAGATATTTTTACAAAAGGCTGATTTATGTTGGTGCTGATTCAAAATTTGATTTCAAAACACTTTTAGATTGAACATGAATTGCCATTTCGGCTGTTTAAAAAGGTTTTCTTTGTACCCAGAAATGGTAATTTTCGACGGCCAAATTTTGGGTGTAGCCAAAATGCGACAATAAACATTTTGGTACATGTATCAGGGCAATTCCAAACAGATTTGGTATCAAATATTAAAGCTCAATGTCCAAATTAGAACTGCTGCACACTGCTTACTTGCTGTGATGACCTATAGTATTTAAAATTAGAGCAGCCGAATATTTTGATCCTAGCAGAATCTTTCGTTTTATCCTTTGAGAAAGATTCTACTAGGATTGAAGCGTCAGGCCGCTCAAAATTTTGACAATTTCCCACAAATGAATAATAACATTGTATAAACTATTAAACGTACGTGTGCATAATTTGATAAATTTGATAAATCCTACTTGATATAAAAAGGTTAAGCAGTACAAAGTGAAAAAAATACCATTAATTACTGTTTTGCATAATTTCAATAACGATTTCATGAAATTGTTATTGCTGGAATGCCTACTGTACATTATCATTGTATGAAACAGAATCAGAAAGTCACAGTAGCATGACACTTACCATTTCATAATTTATTGCTGCAATCAATTTCTGTGGCCCAGGCTAGCATTACACAGCATTACACGGATCAACATCAAGACATCATCAACAAGCTGAAAAGTTTTTAAAAGAACGATCAAGTCAGTAGACTATAATAAGTCGGTAGAATATTTAACTGACTAATAACATGGAGGTTGCTAATACTTTGGTGAAACCGCCTTACAATTACCAATATTCATGCATTAGCTGATGTGTTAGAAAGGATCATTTTTAACTAAGTTCAACCTTTGTGTGATTGGCACTCGGCTGGTTCAATCTGCAGCCAGGTGCCAGAAATACCAAGATACGTCTCTCTTTTACAATACCAGGTAAGTACTATTCTGGGTGTTACGCAACACAAAGTACCTACAGAACCTTTCAAGCCACTGAAAAATCCTTAATGTAAACGCACATGTATGCAATCCCTTTGAATGTGGAATGAACATTGCAATTTGTTAATTGAGGTACACAGAAACATACATGATACATCGGTACAAACAAATTAGTTCAACTGTTCCGACTAGCTGTCTCCTTAAAGGAACACACCTATATGGCATATGAGATATTTTAAGTTTTTCGTTTTCATTTGGTGTACATGTAGGTCTAGGCCTTTTGTTTAGCAAAGTTGTTGGGATAGGTTTAGGGTTTGAATTTTCGAAGAGAATGTGTATAAAAACAGTTGTAGCCTCAGACTATAGTCATATTAAAAAAATGCAGCCAAGTGGCAAGGTAGGTAGAGTACAATCATGATGTACATCATGTGGCCCGCCTATAATGTAGCTACATACCAAGGGCACACCCAGCTAACACACTACGTTGCTACAACCTGTTTACAACGTTGTACGATGTTGTAGCAACGTAGTGTGTTAGCTGGGCAGCCACCTACACTGAGGCTACAGTACTCGTAGCCTACCGTAGACTTGTCTCAATAAGGAGGGCAATTCCAGTCCTGATAATATTCTAGTCTAAATGATACTTTGGAAATATAAATAATCACTACTGTACTCAGAGTCAGAGTCAGAGTCAGAGTCAGTATACTAATTACTATTCTTTGACTATCGGTAACGAAATGCGCGTCAATGTATTCACGATTTCTAGCCACACAGATGAGACTGAGAGTGAGACTGAGAGTGCATCCATGTTGTTTGAAATTTCCGCAAGATTCACATCCAGGGAATTTTCGCGTGGCTGCACCTTGTGAAAAACTATCATCATACACGCGCAGTGACATTACTATGATGAGTAGAAGGCCTAGTACTGTACTACTATACTAGTACTAGTACTACTAACTAGTACTAATACTATTCTGCTGTTTGCGAGTACGAGTAGGCCGGCCCAGGTAAATATTCACTTACCCAATACTCCAGCCCAATACATCCACCACTGTTGTCTTAAAAAAATATAAAAAAATATAAAAAAATATTAGCGCAGTATAGGCCTACTGCTACTGTACCGTAGTACGTTCGGATACTGCTCTAGACTATAATCACATTCGTCACTGATATCCGACTTGGTAATTGTAGGCCTACATAGACACTATGTAGGCCTAGTACTTGTTTGCAGGCAGTAGTTGTTGCAAATTCGCAACAATTTCAGCAGTCAATTTGCATCGCCAAGCATCGCGGTAGCCCTGGCCCCTATGCGCCAGCGCGTATATACCGTATTCGCCCCCAAGCTTAATGTAAACAACAATACACACGTTACTATGGTCGCAGAGTCATTGAGTATACCACAGCCGAACAGCAATTTGTTTTCCTACGACAGTTTCCGAAACTTATTTTGACTGATTAGCCCATTGAGTGTTGATTAATTTCCTCAATGGTGGAGTCGAGCGGGAGGCCGGGGAGGGGAGGGGAGGGGGAGGGGAGGGGGAGGGGGAGGGGAGGGGTAGAATAGGGGTGGACATTTTTCATTCATTGACATTATGATTTTCATTCCATTCCGACTACTACATGTACAGTGCTATTCAATACAAAAGACATTGTTACAAGACTGTAGGGCCTAAATGGTAGTCGTCAAGTTACATGATTGGGACGCGGGAACTCCGGGGGCATTACCCTAAAAGTAAGAGCTTGTAACGGGAATGCCATAATAACCGAATATTATTAATTTATTACAGACAGTTAAATTTATCACAACAGATAGACAGACAAAACGACAGACAGACACATATATACGTAGACAGACCGGATGGAGTCCATGCTAGTAAATACTTAAACTATAACTTAATACATTGGCACGTTGTTTTATTATTTCTAGCTTGGCACTGAGATATATCATAATATGCCTTTAACTTTTATTCAGGGATTTACATTTAGAACTAAGATGTGGTGGAAGAGTGTTCCAGTTGACCGGTCCAAAGTGTTGAAACATTGTTGAGCACGTGGAATGTGGATTTTAGAAGAAGCTCGTGTATTATGGGAATGGACTGAGTATTTACCTTGAAATAGGGCATAAATTAGCTGTTGGCAGTAGTAATTTATTTATAAATTTAAACATAAAACGCTGTTGTTGGTACTTGTTAATGTTTTCGACGGTAAGTAAATATTATATTGGAGCAGTATGCTGATAATCCGAATAACTTATAACCTATCAAGTTGACATTGATAATAATTGTTGGGCCAAACTATAATGGTAAAATCAACGAACAATATAAGGTGTATAGAATAGAACAAGGCAAACTATATTTAACTTTAGATATCGAATACCAATATTTTTCGAGATTTTATTTTCAATTTGCCTGATGTGAGATTGCCACGAACGATTTTCATCGATATAAACGCAAAGGAACCTGGTCTGAGACTTGTTGAATAGGTACGTTATTTAACACACCATAAATCGGACAGGGAGCTGTGTTTCTTTTTGTGAAACAATAGGCCTATGCAAGTACATTTTTTTATGTTTAGTGATAGTCTATTTGCTTTAAGCCACAAAGAGACTTTTCCAAGTTCATTATTTAGTATTTGAATTGAATTTAATAGATTTGAATTTTCACAAGCTTAACAAATGTTGGTAGCATCAGCAAACATTATAAAAGATAACAAATCAGAAGAGTGATAAATATCATTAATATAAAAACAATAGTGGACCAAGCAGTGATCCTTGGGGAACCCCACAGGTAGTGGAGTTTGTAGGAGAATTTGAAGAAGCGACTTTTGTAAACTGTTTGAAAGATAACTACGAAACCATTCCAGTGGAATTCCCTTATGGCATAGAAATGTATAGTTTGTCGAATAGAATAATTATTGTGATTAACGGTATCAAATTCCTTTGACAGGTCTAGAAATACTCCTATAGAAGGACAACCAGCTCAAAGCTGTGGGATATTTTATTTACCATGTCAATTAGCCTGTATGGCCATATCAGTGGAGTGGCCGCTTCTAAACCCGTATTGACCATTGTAAATAATATTAAATTTATTACAAAATGACACAGTTCTTGTATAATACTAATGATTCTAATACTTTTGAAAAACTTGTTAAAACTGATATACATTTAGGTCTATAATTAGCGAATTCACACTCATCACCACTTATAAACGGGTGTGATTTTGGCTGTTTTAAACTGAGAATGAAAAGTACCATTAGTCAGGAAAATATTAAAAATGTGACTAAGTGGAAGGCTAACATGACAATTACAGCTTTCAAGACATCTGGATTTAGAAACCTGCACCTTTTCAATTTTTTTTGAGATTTTACAATTTCACAAATCTCCAATTAATTAGTTGAAGTAAAAAAAAAAGGGAAATTTCACAATCTCCCTTTAAATAGTCGTTATGGGATACATTTTGACGTGGGATATTACGGACTAATTATTAAACAATGTCAGCAATCTTCTGTGGCTGGATTATTTGCCGCCCATTGTGATTTAACTTGCTGATGTTTTTACTTTGGTTTTATTTTTTAAGTAAATTAATAATGGACAATGTTTTTTTAATAAATTATGTTTGGCTTCTTTAAATCTCTCTTTAGAGTAAGGCAGTTACTTGTAGTTTGTTGCGGTAATTAAAGCAGTGAATTTTGCTTTGCTACTGGAATTTGGGGCGCGCAGGAGGGGGCGGGGAACTGGGCGCGGGGAAGGGTGTACAGGCGCGAAGAATGTCCGGAATTTTTGTTTTTAAAACTCCGCCAGAGAAGTCTTCGGAGCCAACTTTCCACAAGATAATTAGTTGGACGATTTCAAAAAGGCGAAAATAGACAAGCAAAAATAATATAGCCGTTAGATTATACGACAATTACATTAAAATACAAATATAAATTTTGCAAATGCAAAGATCATACAAATTACAGGATGGCTAACAGATAATATGAAAACAGTATACATGCTAATAAATTATTGTATACCAAAATTCGTTCGAACGAATTAGTAATTCGTTCGAACGAATTAGGCAATTAATTTATTTTTTTTACCACTGTCCCTTCCTCGTACATATGTTATTTTTCCCAGAAAGTATTATATACTTTCTTTCTCCATTCTTCTGAAAGAAAATCTTCTTCTTACCTATATCTACCTCATGTTGAAGAGAACCGATACATGTAACTCAGTTAAATTAATATAATAAACAAGTGACGCAATGAAGTGACAGTATATACAGATGAAGATTGTAATTTGTGATAGCTCACCTCGCTTATTTATTCACAAAACTGCATAATAATTATCAATCAAATTCCCAGCTATTCTGTTTTTCTCCTGCCGTGCATATGAATTAAAATGTGAAGGTATAGCCATACACTGAGCTATTAGGATACGACAAAAGTGCCACCAGATCTTAGGTATGAACCCGATTTTGCTATCGGGTATACAGGGCATGATGTTGCTTGAAACTGTTTCTTTTCATCTCGTAGAGCTTAAACTACGAGAATAGTGGCTGGAGTTTGCAAGGTTATTATTGGTAGTATAACTGAAATTCGAAAGGTTTTCGCCGTACGCTTGTAGATAGCTAGTTACAAAAAATGTGTGGCTATGGCTCGGCGCCCGATATTACGTATCTGTGTCCTGATAACACTGATTCGTTTTACATTTTCGTATAATATAGGTGAATGCCAGCCTATTGAAGTGAAAGGCACAGTCGTTCGTCGAATGTTGACAAATCGTCATAGCGAAGGAAACGGTGTAGCTAATGAAGCAAATGCAAAGCGTGGCTGTGAAGGATCTATGTGCGTTAATATAAGGCTTAAACATAAAAATTGGCCCGAAATCATAAAGGTGTTTTAACGTGCGTACAGATAAAACCCGCGTCTATCTGTTATGGGTTCTCGTATATAGAACCCATCAGAAACAAGTCTTCGTTCTTGCGGTGAGTCAGGATAATGAATAAACTGTCTTTTCCTTGCACAAAATCCTGCAGTGACACGATGAATAGCCCTGCAATATAGGCTGGGAGACTCCACACATGTCCCCAATATCTAGCTGAAACGATCATGCCCTCGCATAACTGATAACTGTAGAAGGGGAGTGAGGGCATGATTCCTCCTCGTTTCGGCCGGTCATCTTCATTAAGATTTAATAACCAAAGAAACGATTCTGTCGATATCCTGTAACGTCGAATGAATTTTGTATCATTGGTCGAAAGGTTCAGTTGGCGACTGTCCATGGCCATGTTGGACAAACATCTGTGGTAATAAAAAACAGACAGCAACCGCAAACTTGGGCACACAACAAAATTGTTTAGGAGCCTAATCCTCTCCGCATATACTACTAATTTGCCTGTATGCAGTCGTATGCGAACAAGGCATGTACTGCGCATAAGGTTTGGAAGGATGTCTTACTATATTTCGGTTTATAAGTGGCACATCACACCTTCAGTTTGCCTCCCAATCTGGCGGAAAGTGTCTGTGGTTACTGGTGGCACGCGCGCGGTGGAAGAGGGCGTGAGCGCATGCAGTACCTTAGATATCGGAAGTATTACTTGGACCGTACGTACAGATACTTGCAACGTTGCACGAACATTGCAACGTTGTAATCCAGTGGGGGGAGGGTTACGTTGAAAGCGAGGGAAAGCTGGTCTACCGAAAATTGTATTATGGAATAAATCAGCGTTGTTATTTTCGAATTGCCAGTAAACATAATTATGTAACATTGGGCGTGCTATAGCACGCAGCAGCTGTCATGTGATAACAAAAAGGATTAATATATTTATGTATTATTATTTTATGTAGGCCCTATGCATTTATTTGTTGCGAGAACGGTGTATTTAGGCTATTATTGCGAATTCCTCCGTAGGCGGGTATATTTGCTAGTTATGCTAATGTGCGGCTGTGAGTGACTCGGCGTCTAATACCTGTCTTAATGAGGACAGATCACGAAAGGATTCCCGGGGTGGGACTGAGGTTGGAAGCGAGGGAAAGCTGCTCAACCGAGAATGAATCAAGAATAGATTAGATGCTAAATGCTTAGGAATCGTACTATTAGGCTATGAGCCAGACCCCCCCAAATTTACCGGTCGGTACCACACAGATGGAGGAATTTTGATTTTTAGCAAGATATATAAGAAAAAAGGTGATAGCAGTTTATAACTCTCTGTGTTATCACCCGAAATAGTACTGTACCCCCGCTTCGCTTCGCCCCAAAAATTATTGGCACTCTGTGGTCCTTAAAAATATATTTATTCCAATTTTAGTATTATACCCCCGCTTCGCTTCGCCAATTTGCTATTTCGGGTGATAACACGTAGATGGCCGAAAGTTGCTATCACTTCTTTTTTTCATATCTAGGGACATATATCTTGCTAAAAATCACAATGAGCCTTACCCCATCTATATGGTACCAACCAACCCCCTTGGCTCATAGCCTAATATGTAATATTGGGCGTGCTAAAATAAACACCAGCACTTCTCGCCGATAACGAAAAGAAAATTCACAGGGGCCGAAAGTTAACCACCGCGTGTGCCCCCGGTCACCAGAAAGTTTTAGCCCGATCGGAGGGAAACTGAAGGAGTTGTTTTGTTTACAAGCAAACAAACATTATTCTAAATAGACAGAATTATAGTATAGATTCGTGGTAATAGCAGTGCATATTGTTAGAGCTTGATCAGCATTATATTTAATTCTATAGGTACAATTTTCTCACATATAGCTTAATTGATAAATAAATATTATATTTTATAGTAGTATGTTACTTTGTACATAATAGAACGTTAACGAACAATTGTTGGAGGCTATGGCTTTTAAAATAAAATTACGAAAGCCCGTTAGTACGAAAGCCCGTTAGTGCCATTTTAAGTATTATATTTCGAAGTGTAAGGGGTTGTTCTTGTGAAAGGATATATTTTCCATTTATTATCTCGTAATTAATATCTCGTAATTACGCCGATAAAAGCCTCGTAATTACGACCTATTATCTCGTAATTACGAAATAATATCTCGTAAATACGACTTATTATCTCGTCATTACGAGATAATATATCACGTAATTACGACTTAATATCTCGTAATTACGGCCTATTATCTCGCAATTACGAGATGAAATCTCGTAATTACAACTTATTTATTTCGAGGCTGCAGCATTTTCCTATTTCTAGAGGACTTTTTGTCCTTTGGCCCATGCCTGTTTATTCAACAACCTGCTCTGCTGTAACAACAGAGGGCGCCGTTTCAATTACTGATTCGCCGTGACAGGTCCAGTACAGCTAGCTAGCTAGCGGAATGTTTTGTTGCCCGATCGCCCGACCTTGCGCCTAGCTTGCTAGCTAGCTTCATCCTTTGACGAAAATTGACGAATTTTTGGGTCCGTAACCACTACGGAGTTGATTCGATTTGTCTCAAAGTTCTATGCCAGGCATTTGAGATTGATTTCCCGTGGCGTTCTCACCTCCAAAGCATCGCAATGGGTAAGTTGCAGTGATGTTTCTGGGCTATTTATTTCTTTGTGATTTCAGTTATTTTTTCTCGAGTTCTCGGAGCACGGCGAAGGGGGTTTGGATGTTGTTTTTTCTTGCGCCGCGCCATCGTCGCTCGAAAAGCCTGCCGATCTTTTCTCCGATCGGATACATTTCCACCATTATTTGACTCTTTCCCAACGCCTGGAACCGTCCCAGGTACTTGTTCGGGGCCTTGGTGGTATTGCGGTAACGATAGGGAAACACGTGGGAAGAGTTCTGCGGATAAAGAACAACATTAGATCGCTCAAAATAAGAAGAGAAATAGGTTTTCTTTGTATTCCTTTGTTTGGTCGAAGGGCGCCATGCCTGCAACACAGAAACGCCATAGACGCAATGCACTATATCATTATATGACTCATGACAGCTGCTTGTGGACCAATCGCAGAGCTTCATTTTGCTACGCATTATGTACAAAGAGCCTGTGCTATTTTACTTTAGCTTTACTGAGTACTGTACTCCGAGATTTTGTATGTGTTAATAATTAGCACAAGCACTTTAAAAGGAAATCTCTGAATGTGTATTTATTTCTGGTTTCTTCACCACTTTTATTTGAAACCAAATTTGCTACTAGCAATAACATTTCTTTCCAGAGTTAAAAGTAGAAGAAATAAAGATTTGATTCTAATTATTGTAGTAATGTCAAATTTGTATGGACATACATGTACATGTAGGTCATTTTGTGTACATGTAGGTACAATACATATTACCTTATTATATTTTATGTCTTTTATACTGTTATAAATTGGTAATTTGTTGTTTCGAAATTGTTTTTGTTGGCGTCTAAACTAAACAACGGTCCCCAGTTTCGAAGCAAATAAATCTAAAGAACAGATAAAGTTTTTAGAACCGGATATAGGTTTAGGGCAAAAATTGTGGTGCTAACTGCATCTGTCCCTTTGTTTATTACCTCCAAATTTACCTTAATTAGACTAAGGAAAATCTAAAATTAGGAATCAGTTAAGGCAATTGTTTGAATTTTGCTAAAACTAGTGGCAATTTACCGGTAATGATAAAAATTGCACTTTTACAATTCTACACAATGTACCTTACCCATAAGGCTAAAGGGCTACACATGGATAACTGTGGTAATTCTAGAGCTAATACATGCCGAGAAGCGCCGACCTCGACGGGAGGCGTGCTCTTATTA
>JAVCKS010000019.1:177590-194070 GCA_032273685.1 Pteraster tesselatus | reverse complement strand
TGCATGGTCAAGGAAGTTCGACGATCGCGGGGATTCGAACAAACATAAGACAACAGAACTTGCACTAGACTGCTAGGCCACGACACCTTAAGTCTGTTTTCAGTACTCCATTTAAAATATACTTTTCTACCTAAAAGTGTCCATTGATAACAGTCCTTCCAGAAGACAAATCTTTGGGTTTGAAAACCAGTGTTACAGTTCTGAAGAACTAATACGTTCAAATATTGTTTAGATTTGCTTTATACATGTATACTGCTCCTGTCAGGTAGCTGCCGTGTTTTGACGTTTGGAGCCGGTGGGGTAGGTCAATGGGGCATTCGTCTCGCCAGGGCCATGTATCCACCAGATACTGTTATCATGTGCGGAGATGTCAAGGTACGCATGAGGATCATGATAGACCAGTGGAACATACCATGAAAGGTTCAGAAGAAATATTTCACCAAAATTCACTAATCGATGATTCACTATTACAATTTGATTTTTTTTTTTTCAGGAAGAAGCTTTGATGTCGGTCGTTACAAAGTCAGTTGACGTGATCCCGCTTCTACTGGCACCGAACCCGACTATGTCTGCTAGTGACATTATTGAAAAGGCGGTCTCGCCCCCAGGCGTAGATCTCGTCTTAGACTTTGTGGGCTCCGCGGAAACGTTCAACCTCGGAAAAAACTCGCTGAGATCGGTAAAACCAAAACGTCAAAATATTCTTATAAAAAAAAAACTGGGTATAGTGTCTTCAAGAAACCCAAACAATTGCTTAACTATAGAATACCCCGCCACTTGCTATTTCATGACTGGTCTGGTATCACTGCAATTGGCGTCACTATGATGTGAAGGCTGGGTACAAGAGGTATTTTTAGAAAGGAACGTGGTGGCGGGGTATTCTATAGTTACTCCCACAATTCTAGTGTTTCAACAAATTCATATTAGACCAGGTATAATTTGTACGTGTTTTAAAGCATATGAATGGTGTGCTGAAGAAAACCCGAGTCAAGTAGAACTGTAACCATCCTAAATGTTCAAACAATAATCAAGATTTAAACATCATTTAGAGGCACAAATTATTGGGGTTACTTTCTGCTACCAATAAACAGAGAATAGGAATAAGATTGTTTACCTTTACTCCTGAGAGTGGTCCATCTTAGTCAATCGCCAAATCGGTTGCTCCTAAAATTACGCAGGGCATCCAAAAAACACAATTCAGGTCAGTCCTATAAGCGGTGTGAGTATTTTAATATTCCGAATTACAGGGTGGTCGGTACGTAGTGATCGGACTCCGCAACAGTGAAGTCAAATTTGGCTTGGCGTCATTGCCTCTCAACTTCATCTCCATGCACGGCATTATGACAGGCACCTTTAATCAACTCAAAGGACTCCTACAATTACTGGACAAAATGCCGGTAAGTCGCTTCTCCTTGGTACGCGGGATATACATGTAGTTCCAAATGAGATAGCACAAAAGGTTGTCCATGTCTATTGTTAGCTTAGAGGAACTGCCAATTGGATCTGTTCTTGACTGTGCGAGTATTAAGTAACTCACCGTGGTATCAGCTCAGTATCTCTTGAGAAAAGATGGTTGATACAGTTATAGCCTTCCGCAAGGGTCTTATACGGTGGGCAGAAATTATGGTTGTAGAAGAGCCAAAAACCCTAGAAAAGGTACTGGCCAAAGGTTACAAGGTGATGTAGGTAGTGGACCAAGTTTCATGCTGGCACCTCATGGTCCTCCAGCTGTGAAGGTGGGGAAAGTACCGCTACGAGGAAAGTACCTCTTTGAAGTTGTTAACAGTTGCAAATGGTTTTGTTTCTAACGACCGTCAATCTTAATACAGTACATTATCCACTGTCTTTATTTTGGGCTTTTCTAGTCGGTGTACGACAATATTCAACACACGGTGCACCCGTTGTCCAATGGAATTCAGGTGATGGAAGAACTTGCCAAAGGCACTGTAACTGGCCGCGCTATTCTAAAATGCACCAACGACTAGACAAGTACACAGCCGTATCATTCTATAAATGTTGTTAAAATGTTTCATTTTATTTTCAAATACCGCTAATCCTAATTAGAGTGTATCAGTTTTTCCTTTATATTTAAGATAATGTGGGTGCACGATTTATTCACTGTCCAATGGCTATACAGAATTTGGTAAATTTATTCAATCAGCTGCATACCAATTTATACCATCTTATTTTAACTAAGTATTTTCATATTATCAAATACCGCTAATCCTGATTAGAGAGTGTTTCTTTATATTTAAGGTGATTATGTGTATTATTCACTGTTCAATAGCTATAGCTATACAAATTTTGGTGAAGGTATCAATTTGTGGAATGTCATCTGTCACCATGAAATAATCCGTACCATCGCGCTCACAAACATTCATTATTTGAAAAACAAAAATCCTGTCTTAAGTAGATGGATTTGTATCATCTACTGTACACTATTTAAATGTTGGTCATTTTTACTACCGGTACATGTATCGCTTCGGTAGTTGTACATAATTTCAGAAAACCATATGGTTACACTTATATTATTATTACAGGTATTAAATTAGCATGAAATAAACAAACACTGTTACATTCTTGAGGTAACATTTACGTTTGGCATCTCCAAACATATAATCGGTATAAAAACCAAAAATGTAAAAGCATACATTTTGTTTTTTAAATTGAACAGTATTAAATACTTTTAACTTGAACATCAAAATGTTGTGCATATATTAGGCTTCCTATCAATAGAAAATTCGAATCGTATGAATTACATCCTCCATGATTCTCTTTGTCTCATGATTAAACACGCTGGAATTAACCCTTTCAGCAAGGATCTTATCTTTACCCTGATGAAACTCGGCCCGTTATCTCATCAAGGCACAATTTCATAGAGCAGGGGTAACACACATGTATGCCACTTTCCGAAAACATCACAAAATAACGTGACGAATTGATCAATTGTTCGAACAGCAAGTGAAGCCTTTCCCCTGAAAATGTCGAAATAAATTATGCTTTCTCCTGCATTCTACATGTGAAGTAATTTAAGAACAGATTGGGTTACTTTGTGTCTGCTGTTCATCTGCTTGGTCTTCCATTACTGTTGAATGATTGGCACCAATTCATTAAGTATCATAACACTAGCCAGTGTTTTCATGCCGGACTAGTAAGCAAAAGCATGTATTTTACCTCTTCAGGAATCAATCAGGAAGTCGCCCAGTCTCTGGATCGGTCTCCTGTTCAAGGCATCGCTAGTCCCAAATCATATGTGCGATGGATGATCTCAGAAGATAAGTTTGACTCCTTGAGTTGAGACTACGACGGCCACGACAATGACAGATACACTCACAGCGGCATACAACCACTTCTTCTGTTGGCAAAGACGGACAATTATTGTTATGAGCATTGTGAGCAGGTTCGTCTTTTGCCTGCCATGTGATCAAAACAGCTATTAAATACCGAACGCTCAACCCAAATACCACTGGAGTCTGGAATAAGAATAATGTTGGTCTTACCTTTGAGGTTTTCGCGGGAATGCCCTTGGTGACGTCTGCCATCTCGGCCACCATGCGCTGGTAGAGTTGCCTCTGGGATGACCGTTCTTGGGATTCCCGACTGGTCAGACGGGACAGCTCTTGATGAATTAACTACGAATGGTAAACAGATCACATAACATAAATAAACGTGCTAGAAAAAATGCCTGCACATTTTAACTAGCAAAATCAGACAATTTTCAGCATTTCCCTTAGAAAGAACGAAGCTTGAAAAGGGTCAAAATATGAGCAAATGGGTCAAAATAGGACCCCAGGAACGTCCGTACAGTGACATGGAACAAGAAGTATTTTGAGGAAACACTGAGAAAACCTTAAAATGTACTGTGAACAGAATACTTCCTGTTCTTTCCTGTCACAGAAAATTGATTACTATATTTACACATGGCATCACTTTCGGACATATAAGGCATTTTTCCTCAGCTTGGGTCACATATGCAAGTTCCAAAATCTGTCCAACATATCACCAATCACACCTTGCTAGCCGGTTGTCTTGACAATGCTTCCTTCATCTTCTTGACTGCTTTCTCGAAGTCGCCCTGAGAGGCCAAGACCTTTGGAAGAAACAAGAACACTTGTAAGAGGGCAATGTCGAGTAAAAGCGGCGCCACTTGTGTTCACAACTAAATTATGAATGACTTTTTGCAAGCCATACATCGTATAAAATCTGATATTATTCCTTGGTTTGGCTCAAATTGAACGAGTGATTTCTGTGCAGCATACATCGTAAGTACCAGCAAATGTCAAGAATTACTGAGACAGCGGGAACGCAATAGTTTGTGGTACACTCGACCATGCATTATTACCGTAATTGTATTTGGGTCAGAGTGCACCCCAGGCCCAGTGTAGCAGCTGTCTTGAGACTTCTTGATATTTCTTTGCAATAGAGCTGCTTAAGATACAAGGTTTGCTTACTTTTCCCATCCTGAATAAAGCCTTCACGTTGTTAGGATCCAAGTCTAAGACATTGGAACACGACTTCAGCGCAGGTTCATAGGCTTCAACCTGCCAAGACAAAAATAATTCAATATTACGGCCGTTTCTTGTTCGACATATTTGTGCAGCAGATTTTGTTTCTGCAATTTCAAAGGACAGCAGGGAAAAAATTCAAAATGTCATTTTTTGCCACTGAATTTTTTTTCTTCCTTTAGCAGACATTCATAATCTAAGCGATATGAAATACTGCTGTAGATTTCTTCCTCGGAATAACAAACAAGAAATACTGAAATTATACTGAAACATCTGAAACATTATACTGAAACATAATTAACATACCGGTACACGAAAAGTTAAACATCTGGACAAATCCATTTTTGTGTATACCAAGTTGCTATTGAATTTTGAATTGATTATACAGGCACACAAGAAGCAAGGGCAGAACAAGACTTTGTGGTATTGTTTTTTTTTTTTTTTTTTTTTTAATGGAATAGCTGCGAAACCCCACAAAAGGCTGAAAACGGTTTAATAGTTGAAAATTTGTTTTCCTGCTGTCACTCGGAGAAAAATTGGCTAATGCTTTGTCCACAGAGAGTAATTTAAGTAGAAGTACTTGGACAAACCTTACCTTAAGCTGTGAAGCTGCTAGGTTATTGTAACATTTGATTTTGAGGTCAAGGACAATCTGTTTGGAGGCATCCTCTTTTTGGGTTTCCTGGATGCAAATAGGCAACGTCGACAAGTTATCAAACAAAGAATATCTTACAGTCAGGTTGATGTTACACCACAGATGCACTGTCCTATTTCAAACTGATTGCACCTTGAGAAACAGTTTTGTATTGGACATTTTTTAGGCTTGCCCTTGCTATTACGACGCACACACACGGATCCATCCAGACTATTCTTTTGTGAAAATGAATCAATGGCTGGAATTTTTGTAGCGTATTTAGAAATCACAATTTGCAATATTATTATTAATTTGTTCGGACAGGTCGAAAAATACCAGCAGCACCATGTTACCTGAACAATAAAGGCCTAATTATAATAACTACTGATAAGCATTTTGTACACAAACCTTTGCCGCTTCCAACAGCTTGAGAGCTCTGAGAACAAAGAAAAAAAGGGTGTTTGTCAGGTGGGCCTAGTGGTTCTTTGACTTGCCTTCGCTGTAAGTCCCAGGTTTAAACCCCAGGGCTCCCCCCTACGTATACCATCATAGCTTCTTTGGCCAACCAAACAGACCCAATAACAACTTCTCTCAAAGTATACAAAGATTAATGTAAACATTAAAACAAACCATTTAGTGAATGGGATTTTGATATTTCCTATACGGTGACAATTACGCCAATGAAACGCACAAAATAGAAATTTCACAATCGAGTTGTTTCACAAATGCACCACAGGGTCCGGGCTTAAATGCACATAAACCAAAATGTCAGAGTGTCTGCCTACATCGGTACTCACTTGGTATAAGAGTTGATAGCTCCCGAGTAGTCCTTTCTTGAGTACAACTCATTCCCTCGTAATCGCTTCTTATCTCTGAATATGAATCAACATGAGGCAAAAACTTAGACGTGAGAGGATAAATTATAACCATCTGTAGTCAGAAGGTTTGTTTTTCTCATCGTGTGGAATGTCAGATTGTGTTATCTAATGACTTTGTAAAATAAAATTTACACTAATGCTATAAGTACGAACAGTCTGAGGGAAAAAAAATAACTACTAGTTTGTTACTTCCAGTAAAATGAAAACATGAAAATGAAGGACGTCATCTTACCCTGCTGTAGACAGCTCGTTCACTGTCATACTGTCAGGATGAGGGGGTGCATCTACACTCAGTAACTCTACTTCATACGTTACCTCTGCATCCGGGGGTACATCTGGCAACCTGAGCAACACGTTGGATTGACAAGGACTAGGTATACCACTCATGTCTGGCTAGCTGTAAGTCACCTACAAAATCTGGCCTAAAAACAATTCTTGCCTGCACACCTACGTACAGTATTTGCCAATATATACTGTATGCTCAGTATTCACGTGACGATGTCATCTTGTGATCGATCAGTAACTAACTAGAGTTAGCTTGACGCAGTAGGCCAAATTTCCGAATCAAGCCCGAATCTGGTGGGATCCTCTGACCTGTGGTTAATCTGTTCTCCCATTGGCACATTTAGCTCTAGATTATTTTAGCTGTACCCAGCCCAGGGAGTTCAAAATCGTGCCAGACCCGGGTATAAAATAACCTAGCTGGATTTTTATGCTGCTCCACCTTTCAGTTGGAGTAGTACGGTACGTAAACATTGTCAGGGGGGCATCTGCGATAAGGCCAAAAAAAAAAAAGGATTGTGTTGACCTCAGCTACCGATCGTAATATTTGGAAAAATCTGTTCAGGTTTTTTTTTTTTTTTTTTTTTTTAAATCACCGTTTTAGCAACTTTGTTGGAAGAATTTATCTTCAAATTTATTATTGACAAATTTATTATTAAAAGGTTTGACACTTCAAATTTAGGATAATTAAAAAAATAAAACGTAAAACAAATCCGACCGACCCCACATCCAGATTTGTCCACTTGAGGGCAACGCAACTTTTTTTGTTTGGCCTAAGTTACCTTCCTGCTCCACCGTAGGCAAATCGAGGACCTGTTTCTACGATGGCTACTTCACCAAGATCCATTAGAGATAGGCACAGATCCCAAGCTGAATATCAAACAGTGTACACACGAAACATTAGCTCGTGTTATATCACAATGTTCAACGTATACGAAATACCTTTTCCTTAAAGATTGTCTTAGAGCTTAAGACACTCCAGTGTGTACATACCAACAAATTTGAAACATACACATGTAATAAAAATGTACTTGTTAATTCTGGACCAATTTTAAGTTGAGAAACATTTTTTAAATGTTAATTTAAAATTGATATTTTGGTAGGTTTGCCCTTGTTATTACCTGGTAGTTTTAAAAATGATACAAGGCACCAAAAATCCATCCACGGATAGTTACAGAACATTTTCTTGTTGGAAATGAATTATCGGTCGCAGGAAAATACGCTCGAGACAGATTTAGGAGTAGAATACCCCACAACCACGTCCCTTTTCTAAAAAGATCCTGGTACCCAGACGTCACTTCACAATGATATTAATTACAAGGGTACCAAACTAGTCAACAAATAAGGAGGTGCAGGGTATTCTAGTATAAGTAAGCCCAGATTTAGACTAGACTACTTGCCTGAGACAACATCTCCTTCACCCAGTACAAAGCTGATCCTGTCATGACAATCCACCTCCTTGCCATTCTTCAAGGTTCCTCTACTTCTTATCGTGACCTGTTGACCTCTGACTGGTCGCGTGGCTATACCCTTGCCAGGTTTGACAACCTTCTTCCTTAACTGACCGCTCCCAACGACGTCCATCCATTCATCTGGCTTCACCGACACTGACCCATTCCCAACAGGGTTGGCTACTGCAGTGTCACACCTATCCTGGTTGCCATTTGCTGGTGTTGCTGCATCCTGTGGTGATATCACAGTTGCGGCATGCGCATCGATTAGTTCCGGCAAATCGCTCATATCATCTTCATCATCTGTGTTTAGGCGGTGACCAGTCCTTGAGCCGTTTACTGTAGTCTCATTTTGCAAGGTATCACTGCCAGGTGTTGTGTTTGTGGTCATCTCTGCGGTAGCGTTGTCCCCAATGGTCATCTTTTCGCTGGTCATTGTTGTAACGGTCCCTATAATTGGACAGGTCGTCCTGTATTACAATGCTGACAGGAAATTCATGACATTACTAATACTAATTACTAGGCCCGGTACCAACGAACATTTGCAAATAAGTAACATTTCCTTTGTTAAACTCTAGTCTTACAATCATAGTACTAGCTAGCCCAGATGAAATATATAACAGAATTGTAATGCATTTGTACACTCTGTACAATTCTGTTACTGTTAGTGTTGCAAGTAATATCCTATCGTAAATACCAGCTGCATATTGGTAAATATGGGATTTTTTATGTTCCCCCCAAAACAACCCCACAATAATAACTGCACAAAGTCAATCGCGTGTAATCTCGAAAAAGACTAATTCTGGAATATAGCCAGGCTTATGTATACCTTTGGCTCGATGTTTAGAATGTTTTAGATGTAGACTAGAGTAAAAAGATGATAAAATAGCAAACAAAAAGTGCTTACCTGGGCCTGGGCGCTAGTTCGAGCTGCACATAATACTACTACTAGTACTAGTACTAGCACACCCTTCGTTGCTGAATCTTAAAATAAGAAAAGCGCCCTCTTTATTCCGCTGGAAGATCAGAAGATTAGCTAAAGACCACTTAGGAGAGGGCGCTGTCGTACCCTAGAGCTAGTACAGTCTACGTACGTATACTTGATAGAATTCTACGAATTTACGGCAACCAGCTACCGGAAGTAAAAATACGTTTGGCGGAAGAAAACAGATCTGATGTCAGGATATCCATCATTCTCATTTTAACCCTTTGGGACTCAAAAGTGCCGTCGGTAAACAAAGAGTTAATGGAGGTAGGTCAGGTAAATTACGCAAGGGCGAGTGACGTGTGGCTGATGAAATCTTGTACTACAGTAGTTGTAACTTTTATACTACCTGCATCTGGTTTTGCTTTTGTGTTTCTTTTGATGACAATGTTCAAAATAGAGTTTTGTAAGACTTAACAATAACAAATATTTAAGTTTTGTGACATGTACTAATAGTCTATGTTATCCTTCTTACAGAAATATGATAGCACATACAGCAGATATAGCTGCAAGTGCAAGACAAGAACAATGATGTTGGATCGATCATTTGTTGGATTTTATCCAGTCCTGCTACCATCTCAGACAATGATGATCCTTATATCAGTTATTATTCTGTGCTGTCTTCTCAGAGAGTCAAATGGGTAAGCTATATTATGCAGACACTGTGTTACTACTTTAACTTTTTGCCTATGGTAAGCCACTCACAGCGGCTCAAAAGTCACTCGATCACAGCAGATTGATATTATTGTATAAATAAAATGGCCTATGATTGGTCTTGTGGTTTACCTACTATTTCTCACAGCCAATTAAATTGGTTGTTGTTAGATACCTCATCCGCTATTAATCATTCGTAACTATAAATTTTGATATTAGTAGAAGAGATACTGTAGTTCAAGCATCAGTTTCGTGGGTGATCGGTTTTCATGGATTGGTTTTTAAATATTAATTGCTTCATTTTAGCAAAATTTAGTATCAGTATTTGTTTAAGACGGCACGTAAATCGGCACGGTGATGAGACTAACGTCCACACAAATCCTTACCCTTTTGATACTACATCTTTGCAGTGTAAACCTTGGGAAAAATTCGCTATGCCAAAATCGATTAGTTTGAAATGCAACCGATCATTGAGGAAGCTGGTTTTTATTGGTGCTTTTGCCATACCATCATTTCAGGATGCCAATGTGGAGTTGTGGGGTATTGCGGAATATTCCGTAGCCTTTTGTGTTGAATTTAAATAATTATCCGTTGTATATAACTTTACACAGCTTCAACTTGGAGAATACCGACACCCTCAACCAACTTCTAGACATACACACTAACAAAGACGAGGATACACCAAGCAAGGACCTGCAAGCCAGTGTCAATATTGACGAAGGTTTTAAGACAGAAATAGACGCAGCAACAACAGCAGATCCCTGTTGGAAGAAAGAAAGTTTTACGACGCGTGGGCCGTGTCAAGCATGTGATCCGTATTCATTGGTACATTAACACTCATAGAAATACCAACATTTGTTGTATTTCGTAGTTAAGTCGAAACTTTGTAATGACAGGTTCGATATCGAATACACCGAACAGAGAGCTTGTAAAAGATATGGTGTCTACCATGAAATAGAAAATAAATGCAAGAGAATAGACTTCCATCTACCGGTAATATATTGTATGTTCAGTTTTTCTATTAAAATTTCTTGATTGTTATTAGTAGAATAAAATTTAATTTTCTGAAATGCAATCAAATGAAAAAGGATTATTTACCCTCCCGAATTTTTCTCTCTCTTAATGCAAAATAACACTGAGCGCTTATCCTTATGTCGTGGTGATAGGTCATGTACCTGTAGATTACGAGGATGACTTATTTTATAATTTACCTTCCTTTTATGATTTACCTTCCTTTTAATTTATTATCAGATTTCATATGTTATACCTTCGCTGTTTTAAAATATTATTCTCCAAATACAGAAAGTTATAAGTTGCTGTGAGGAGACTGGCTTTCGACAGCTCATCCATTGTGAAGATTCAGATTCGACGGTTTACAAAAGGTGATTATACACGGGGAGAAATCATGATCGCTTCAACTGAAACTGTGTGTTTATCTCTCCTGTCAGATACATGTACGTGTTGCCGTCACTTTCAACCTCTTGTATTTCCACAGTTGTCCTACATCCAAGTGGGCTCTCGAGAGGAGTTTCTGGACGTTTGAGGGTGTGATGTTGGCAGTAGGATTGTCCTCTTTCATTGTTGTCATCGTCAGGAGGCGGGCGTTGGACTGGGAGGCCCTTAAAAGGGTCAAGAAACAGATAGCCAACTGTGTCTGATATTGTTTGACTTTTATAATCTCAAGAAGCAGAACACGGACTCCGCCTGATGTTAAATTATGACAGCGTTGAAACAAAAACTGTTCAATAAGGGTCAGGAAGCAATTAGCGAACACTGTCCGATGATGATGAATCTCAGGTGAAGAAGCAAATACTATACAGCTGTAGTAGCTAGGCAACTGTTTAATGTTTAAATTCGATAGACATCGCCACAATCCAAAAAGGGTCAATAATAGTAATACATGTACAGGAATAAAACAAGATGTACTGTGAATAAACCTGTGATTGAGAAAATTTAGTGGACGTCTTCTACATCGTTCTAACTGGCTTACGAAACATCAGACAAGATGGCATCGTCAACAACTATAACTGTCTGACTATCAACGAAATAGTTCCAACACCGAGACAAGACCCTTTAGAGACACAGTGCCTAAAGTATGCAGGATGTTTGACTACAAGATGTTCACTATCAATAATAATATGTTATTCATTAATTATTAATGTTTCCCCTTGATATAAAGGATCGTAATTATAAATCTAGTATTACTGGTATATTCATCTTGTAAAATCTAGTATTACTGGTATATTCATCTTGAATATAACAATAACCATACAACTTTGTTATGCTCAGTTCAACCATGTATAGGTACTCAACGCAAGGCTTATTCAGGTTTTCCAACAGCATTAATGGCGATGTATCCGCGACTTTTTCGAGTTTGGCATTTCGCATAATTTACATACCTGCCAACCATTACGATTTTGGCGTAATTATAACGATTTTTATTGTTGATAACGAATTACGAATTTTATTCCCGAAATTCCTATTGTCTATAATAACATTTAAAAACGGCTGGAACAGAGGTTAAATGATCGCGCAAGGCCGGCTGAGGGCGCCGTGTAGCTGTCAATCTGCTGTGTGCGGCCGACTTTCGAGCACGCGCGCGTCGTCATTGTCTCAATGATGAAAGGCATAGGTTTCGCTGGGGATCAATAAAACTAAAATACGGATGACCCTATGTTGTTGGAATTTGCTGGGGTCTTGGAACCAAGACTAGCCGTGGCACGATCGAGCGAAGTGACCAAGAGCGCGATTGACTTTGGCGCCCACCATGATGGTCGCTTTTAATTTTGCACACGCAAACACGTTTCCATCACTGGCGGTCTGGTTTCCATAACGTTTGTTTCTAAAAACGAAAATGTCGCAAAGTAAACAACGTGTGCTGCAGAAATTTCGAGGGGAATACTCTAAACTAAGTACTCACTTATAATTGCTGCTTCTAAGCCTGGACCACCATGCCTTTTGTACAGTCTGTCATGCTGACTTCAATGTCTCGCAGCGGACTTTATAATGTGATCAGCCTGAAGAAGCATGTGGAAACTAAGCACAAGCTTCGGAGCAATACGGTCGAGTCCAGTGAAAAGTTGACTGATTATTTCTGCACACCGCTGGATTAATACAGCGTGATTAAAGCCCGCGAAATCGTTATAGAGCATGCTTATAGCGCTCGGCTTGCGGATCACGTGGGTAATTTTTTCCGACGAATGCTTTTAGACTTGGCAGGCAAAAATAGATATTTTTAGGAAATTTATTTCTGTCATTAACATTAAAAGTGTTACATGTACAGTGTACGCCTCTAATTTGGCACAAGGTGAAACATTTATAACAACTATACTGTGAGGCGTATCAGTGCACATACTTTTTTGTAAGTATCACGTGATTACACTTTTTGATTCCCCAAAGTTGGCAGGTACATTATTATGTGTGTATTTCTTAGGAATGAAAATGAAAATAGTGCATTGTCAAAATATCTGTGATTACACATCTTCCAACCAGTTTCAAGACGATCGAGACAGGGTACCACAACAGTAGTGTGCTTGTTTAAAGTTTTCTTTAGCTGTTTTCTACTTTTCATCAGGCTATATGCTTCGGTTTTAGGTCTAAATCATTTCCGATCACGTTCGAACTTTGGCACATGCATTGTGGTCAAGGTTTAACACGTTGAAAGCGGATGTGAACGTCGATACTGAGGTGAGCAGTAGATATGAAGTCAGCGATATTAACACTGAACTACGAGGCGTCCAACTTCGCGTCATGATCGCGGATTTCTTTCGTAGTATATAGTAGTGTGTCTAGCTAGGGCAATTACCTGCAGCGTATTCCGTGTACATGTAAAGGAGGCGCGGCCGGCAGTATGGAAGACCCCGTGTTTGATGTATGCATCGTTGGCGCTGGACTATTTGGGTCAGCAGCAGCGCGTCATAGTTCAATGTCCGGTCGAAACCGTAAGGTGTGTCTCATTGGACAGAGTGAACCGAACGAAGAGGTTAGTCATACACAATGCACGTACAGTTTTGCATTGGTTTCTCCCTTCTATTTCCCCACAATTTACTCAAACACACTAGGAATTAACTACACCTGATAACAGAAGTAGGCGTGGAGGGCCGACAGCACATAGCGCACGCAGCTCTAGGGACCGTAGCAAAAGTACATGAGGCCAAAAGAAACTTATTTAGCTTCCCCCCCCCTCCCCTCCGAGAAACAATGAGTCAAACTTTAACAAAAGAAACGAAATGTTCCTTTGACTCCCTCCCCCGCCCCCAACCCCCTCGAGTGAGCTCGAAGGACAACATTTATCATTTTTTTAGGATGTACATGTACATGTACATTTACGTGTACATGTTTAGGTTTATGGTAGACATGCTTTACATGTATACATGTTAGAAATTGTAATTTCCAAAATGGGGGTAGGGAGGTTGGGAGGGATGGAAAAGGGCGGGGGATGATAAAGGAGGTGGGGAGAGGGGATGAGGGATCGAGAAGGTAGGGAAGGTGGTGGGAAGGGTGATGTATGGTAGGGTACCTACCCCAACTTCTTCCCTACTTCCCTAACCAGGTAATCCTGCTAGTAAGCTAACCGTCCAGTAGGTAGCGGCCTGCGTGGAGACCCGGTCGCCTCTTCTCTGGCACAACGACCTACGTCTACAATAATATTACCTTTCTCATAGCTCTATACCACATTATAGCGCAGCCGCAGCGTTCAACAAATTGTGTTTATTATACATGTACATGTATACCTATACAGTATTTAATTAATTTATTGTTTGCAGGGACGACATTCTCGAGAAATATTCAGCT
The DNA here is from genome assembly GCA_032273685.1 of Pteraster tesselatus. Taxonomy (NCBI): domain Eukaryota; kingdom Metazoa; phylum Echinodermata; class Asteroidea; order Velatida; family Pterasteridae; genus Pteraster; species Pteraster tesselatus. The sequence goes on along the minus strand of JAVCKS010000019.1, from coordinate 179,887 downwards.
CTCATTACGATGCAGGTCGTGGAGTACGCAAATATCAAGGAACAAACTCCTTTCGATCTATTCTTTCCAGGCATTCATTTATGAGATTTACGGAACTGCAGGAAAGTACAGGTACATACTAATAATAGTATGGGGTTATTCCGGACTCTCATGTAATGGCTGGCCACATAGCAGCACTTAACTAATCTTGACCTCCACCGAATAAACGAAATATGACCCAACATTTTAGAACACAACACATGATACATTATGGAGCAGGCAGAGCAAGATTGGGCACCGTGTGTGGTAGATTTTCAACGAAACAAACTTTGTAGCTGCGTATCTAGGTCAAATGAAGATCGGTACATCCACATTTAAGGAAAATATACATGTATTGTCAATCGTCAGTCGTCATCTAGTCATTTCTCGTGTGAGGGGGTCCTAGGCCAAGGTCACATAAGTTTGCATGTACATGTATCGGTATTCTTTTTGTTAAGGTATACAATTCTACTATGAAACGGGCTACCTATTTTATGGCTACGATGTCAAAGATAAAATGGATTCTATGGCAACCAACCAGCAGGATGGCATATATCTGACAACGAATCAAATAGCTGATCGCTATTCATTCCTCGACATCACTTCCCACGGCAATGGCGCGATGTTTATCCCAGGCGACGCCGGTTACATCAACCCCAGACGGTTCATAGCTGCCCAACTGCGGGCAGCAGAGAGACAAGGCTGTGACGTCATCGATGCCGTCGTTCAATCCGTGGATGAAGTGAAAGTCGATGGGAAGTCCGATCCGCTGCTCCAGCTGCAGACAGAGTGTGGGAGGACATACCTCAGCAAGAAGGTTCTCCTGTGCACGGGAGCTTTCGCTAACTTTAAAGACGTCATACCGGGTCCACTTAAACTGGACTTGCAGGTAGAAGGCGAATATGCACTGAAATTAGAGGTCGGAGAAAGGGATTTGGAAAGAATCGGGAGTATGCCGTCCATGGCATCAGTTTACGATCCATTAAACAGCTGTTACATCTTGCCTCCTATTAAGTACCCGGATGGTAAGAATAAAAACGGCAACTGTAAGCCATTTTGGAATCACATAATTGCGCACGTGCATAAATGAATTACCAGCATTGGAGTTGGCGATAACAATTCTTCCGTGTACAGTTTGATACTCACTAACATGGAACACACAAAAAATTGAAGGGGAAAGAATGACCGGAAAAGCCACCCGGTACATGTACATATACTGTGGTTTTTCATCTTCACTGAATTTCATGGTGTTCTGTTGTTACACTTTCGGTATAACCATGAAGCAATTGCTCCATGGTATAACAAATTTCTTTTAAATTCTATCCTTAGGAAAGACATACATTAAGATAGGAAAGGTGGGTAAATATGACAACTGTCGGTTGAACACCCTGCGCGAGCTCAAAGAATGGTACTTATCACCGCCGGAAACCAACGTCATGGATCGATACTACAACATCCTAACTAGTATCGTCAAAGGTAAGCAAGTAGCCCGCTCCCGGGGTTACCATCTACCGAAAATTTCAGCCCTATTCGAAGGAAGCTGCGGGAGGAGTTGGGCCACGAACAAACCAACTAACAAAATAAGCAGATTTGTGGTACAGATGATACATGTATGTAGACCCCTTGGTACATAGAGTCGCAATTGGGTTGTTAACCTCGCCAGAGGTGAAGTTATTGCGTTTGGGTGCGTCTGTCCGTCTGCTCGCATATCTCAAAAACCGTCGGCCGGATTAATTTCACAAGGAAGGTTGTGTCCTTGGCTCGGTTGTCCTCGAGTTTGGCCCAGATCGGTCAATGGTCAAGGTCAGGAAAATCGAAAGCTCGTTTATGTCAATATTTTTGTCAATGGGCGGCGCTATCATGGCGAGGTTCTGCAATCTCTGATTGTCTTGTTTGATACTATTATTCTTTCTTTCAGATTTTAAACCGAAGTCTGCACAGATTTTTAAATGTCTATGTGCAAATACACCTAACGGACTTCCCTACTGTGACATGATTTCACCCCGATTGGGCATCGTGACTGGTGGCAATGGACTGGGCGCAAACATCGCAGATGAAATAGGAAGGATGGGTGCAGATATGGTGGATGGGGTCGACGGCTGGAGTGGAGACATACGACCTGAACAGTTGCAGGCAAAATATGCCATAAAGCATTAGTGATGATCATCATCATGTTAGGTTTTAATTGAGGGGAAAAAAAGGTTGAAGGCATTTAACTCTTGGCATGATCAAAGTTTTAGGGACAACTTGTTAATTTAGCCATAAGTGCATTTTTACAA